>JARQOD010002458.1:0-77561 GCA_033576555.1 Oophaga sylvatica
GAAGGGAAAAAATATTGTGAAAGAAAAAAGGTTGTCAGAGTTGTCAGAGATATTTTTCTGTTTGTTGCATTTTTTTTCCCTCTGTATCTCTGGGTGCTGGGGAAGATCTTTTCTCCCAATGGAGTTTGCACAGTTGTCTGGCCGTGTGGATCGGCTTGCCACTGAGGTTCAGAGTATTGCTGCATATCTTGCTAGGTTGCCTGTTGTGGAACCTAGGATCCCCATGCCAGATTTGTTTTTAGGGGATCGAGCTAAGTTTCAGAATTTCAAAAATATTTGTAAATTGTTTTTTGCCTTAAAATCCAAGTCCTCAGGAAACGCAGCGCAGCAGGTTCAAATTATCATCTCTCTCCTGCGCGGCGATCCTCAGGATTGGGCTTTTTCCCTGATACCTGGGGATCCTGTTTTGAGTGATGTTGATGCATTTTTTCAGGCTTTGGGGTTATTGTACGATGAGCCTAATGTCACTGATCAAGCTGAAAAAGCCTTGTTGGCATTAAATCAGGGCTTGATGACGCTGAGTTGTACTGTCAGAGATTCCGTAGGTGGGCAGTCCTGACCAAATGGAATGACGACGCTTTGGCGGCCCTTTTCCGGAAGGTCTGTCAGATAATGTAAAGGATGTTATGGTGGGATTCCCTGTCCCCTCTGGTCTCAATGATTCTATGTCATTAGCGATTCAAATTGACAGACGTTTGCGTGAGCGGAGAAGTATGCGTGGAATGGTGTTGCCTTGTGAACCAGCTTCTGAACCCATGCAGTGTGATAGAGTGGTGTCTGGGGCACAGCGTCATGAGTTTCGAAAGCGCAATGGGTTATGTTTCTACTGTGGTGATGCCTCTCATGCTATTTCAGTCTGCCCTAAGCGGGGAAGACGTTTTGCACCTCAGTTGTCTTGGGTAGTGTTCAGACTAAGTTTTTATTAACTGTCACTCTGATATGCTCTCTGTCCTCATTTTCTGCTCAGGCTTTCGTTGATTCTGGAGCAGCTATTAACCTGATGGATTATGATTTTGCTAAACGTTGTGGGTTTCCCTTGATACCCCTACAGAAGTCTATTCCCCTACTGGGGATCGATTCTACCCCTTTGGCTGAGAATAAACCCCAGTTTTCTACTCAGGTGATAATGAGGGTTGAACCTGATCACCAGGAGTGCTGCAAATTTTTGGTTCTATATAATCTGCATGACATTATCGTGCTGGGTTTCCCTTGGTTACAGTCTCATAATCCTGTTTTGGATTGGAAATCTGTGTCTGTAACCAGTTGGGGCTGCCAATGTGTTAATACCAACACTCCTGTTTTTTCTGCCTCCCCCCAGGCTCAGGATGTTCCTGACTTTTTGATTGATTTTTCTGATGTGTTTAGCGAAAGTAAATCTGCATCCTTGCCTCCCCATAGGAGCTATGACTGCGCTATTGAATTAGTGCCGGGTAGTAAATTCCCTAAAGGTCGCCTTTTTAACTTGTCTGTACCTGAACATGACGCTATGCGGTCTTATATCAAGGAATCATTGGAGAAGGGTCATATCAGACCATCCTCTTCACCCTTAGGTGCCGGTTTTTTCTTTGTGGCCAAAAAAGATGGTTCATTAAGGCCGTGTATTGATTATCGTCTCTTGAACAATATTACTGTGAAATATCAATACCCGTTACCCTTGATTTCTGACCTGTTTTCCAGGGTGAAAAACGCTACTTGGTTTACCAAGCTTGACCTCAGGGGGGCGTATAACCTTATTCGCATTAAGCACGGGGATGAATGGAAGACGGCATTCAATACCCCTGAAGGGCATTTTGAGTACCTAGTGATGCCCTTTGGGCTCACTAATGCTCCTTCCGTCTTCCAGTCCTTCATGAATGACATTTTCAGGGATTTTGTGGACAAATTTCTGATTGTTTATTTGGATGATATCTTGATTTTTTCTAATGACTGGGACTCTCATGTGAAACATGTTCGAACTGTATTCCAGATTTTGAGAGAGAATGCTCTGTATGTGAAGGGATCAAAGTGTCTTTTTGGCGTACAGAGGATCTCATTTCTGGGATTCATTTTGTCCCCATCTGTTATTGAAATGGACCCGGTCAAGGTTCAGGCCATCTGTGATTGGGTCCAACCTACTTCATTAAAGGCTCTTCAGAGATTTTTGGGTTTTACCAATTTTTATCGTAAATTTATTGGTAATTTCTCGGTTATTGTTAAACCATTAACTGATTTGACCAGAAAGGGTTCTGATATGGTGAATTGGCCTCCTGAGGCAGTCTCTGCATTTCAGGAACTTAAGCAGAGATTCACTTCTGCTCCTGTTCTACGGCAGCCTGATGTTTCTCTGCCATTTCAGGTGGAGGTTGATGCCTCTGAAATTGGGGCAGGTGCCGTTTTGTCCCAAAAAGATCCAGAGACCTCTAAAAGTAACCCTTGTGCCTTTTTCTCTCGAAAATTTTCTCCTACTGAACATAATTATGACGTGGGTAATCGGGAGTTATTGGCCATGAAGTGGGCTTTTGAAGAGTGGAGACATTGGCTGGAGGGAGCCAAACATCAGGTGGTGGTCCTTACGGACCATAAGAATCTGGTCTATCTGGAATCTGCCAAGCGACTCAATCCTAGACAGGCCAGGTGGGCCTTGTTTTTCACACGTTTTAATTTTGTGGTTTCCTTTCTTCCTGGCACTAAGAATGTTAAGGCGGATGCCCTCTCGAGGAGTTTCCTTGCGGACTCTCCTGAGTTATCTGATCCTTCTGTTATTTTGAAAGAGGGTGTAGTTCTTTCCGCCATCTTGCCCAATTTAAGACTTGCTCTGGAGGGGTGTCAGGAGGATAGGCCCGAGCGCTGCCCTGTTGGAAAATTGTTTGTCCCGGACCAATGGAAAAAGAGTGTGATGTCTGAGATTCATTGTTCCGCATTGGCTGGGCATCCCGGAATTTTTGGTACCAGAGACTTGGTTAGTCGGTCCTTTTGGTGGCCTACCTTGTCTCGTGATGTCAGGGAATTTGTGCAGTCCTGCGGGACTTGCTCTCGGTCCAAGCCTTGCTCTCGCTCTAGTGGTTTGTTGATGCCATTGCCTGTGCCCAAGAGACCATGGACCCATATCTCTATGGATTTCATTTCCGACCTTCCTGTTTCTCAGAGAATGACCACCATCTGGGTAATTTGTGATAGGTTTTCCAAAATGATACATCTTGTGCCATTACCTAAGTTGCCTTCCTCCTCTGAATTGGTGCCGTTGTTCCTTCAGCACGTGGTTCGTTTACACGGCATTCCTGAGAACATTGTGTCTGACAGAGGAGTCCAGTTTGTTTCCAGATTTTGGAGGACTTTTTGTTCTAAACTGGGTGTTCAATTGTCTTTCTCCTCGGCATTTCATCCTCAGACCAATGGTCAAACTGAGAGAACAAACCAGACATTGGAGAATTATCTAAGATGCTTTGTGTCTGCTGATCAGGATGACTGGGTCTCTTTTTTGCCTTTGGCTGAGTTTGCTCTTAATAATAGGGCTAGCTCTGCCACTTTGATGTCTCCGTTTTTCTGTAATTCTGGGTTTCACCCTCGATTTTCTTCAGGACAGACGGAGGCTTCTGTCTGTCCAGGTGTTGACTCTGTTGTGGAGCGTATGCAACAGATTTGGGACCAGGTAGTGGAGAGGTTGTCCCTCTCTCAGGAGAAGGCCCAGCGGTTTGCTAACCGGCATAGGACTGATGGTCCTCGGTTTAAAGTGGGGGACTTGGTCTGGTTGTCCTCAAAGAATATTCCTATGAGAGTAGCATCTCCTAAATTTAAGCGTAGGTTCATTGGACCTTATAAGATCATGGAGATTATTAATCCTGTTTCTTTTCGTTTGCTTCTTCCAGGGACATTTAAGATCCATAACGTGTTCCACAAGTCCTTGTTGAAGAGGTTTGTTGAGCCAGTGGTTCCTGCTGCTGTGCCTCCTGACCCTGTTTTGGTTGAGGGCAATCTGGAGTATGTGGTTGAGAAATATTGGATTCTCGTTTTTCTAGACGGAAACTCCAGTATTTGGTTAAATGGAGAGGTTATGGTCAGGAAGACAATTCTTGGGTGTTTGCTTCGGACATCCATGCTAGGAGACTTATCCGTGCGTATCATAGAACTCATCCTGACCGACCTGGTTGCTCTAATGAGGGTTCGGTGACCCCTCCTCAAGGGGGGGGGTACTGTTGTGAATGGGTTTGAGATGAGTTCTGAGCAGAGGCTCTCTCTGGTGGTTACAAGCGGTGCTAGTGAAGATTGTGAGGACTGGGAATCAGGTGTTACTGACTGGTCTTATATAAGGGAGTCATTTTCCCATCAGGGTTGCCAGTGATCAATTGTTCTGGTCTGAATCCTTCTTTCCAGTTTCCCTTGTAGCCTGCTGTGTCGTGTCTGCATCTCCTGCTAACAGATAAGACAATTTCTTCTTTTGTGTTTTTGCTGTATTTTTGCATTTTGTCCTGCACTTCTGTGGGGGCCTTCGGGGTCCCCTCCGGGGGCTTTTGCCCTCTCTGTTTGGTTCAGCCACTGAGTTTTGTGCTTTTGCTTTTTCCAGTTTTTTCGGTGGCTGCTGTTTTGATTTTGTTACACCAGAGAACTAGTTTAGGTGGTAGAGGTCGTGTGATCTCAGGTGATTTTGAAATTAGTAGAGTTGGTGCTTTTCAGGGTTTTCTGGGATTGCAGTAAGTACCCTTCCTATCCTTTTCTATTTAGATAGTTTGGGGCCCCAGCGTTTGCTCATACTATTTTCTTTCTGTGTCAGTATTTCCTCTTGTCTAACCGAGATTACATGTTTGGGGGCTTTCTATTATCTTTGGGTTCTGCTCCGGGGCAGATAGCTTTCCTATTTCTATCTTTAGGTGTAGTTAGTTTCTCAGGCTGTGACGAGGCGTCTAGGACCAACGTAGGAACGCTCCACGGCTGCCTCTAGTTGTGGTGGTTAGTCAGGGTACTGCAATCTCATAGATTCCAACTGCTCTGGTGTATTGCCTTTTTTACCTGCACTCCTCAGCTACCGAAACATAACACCTTCATGAATGACATTTTCAGGGATTTTGTGGATACATTTCTGATTTTGTTTATTTGGATGATATCTTGATTTTTTCCAATGACTGGGACTCTCATGTGAAACATGTTCGGACTGTGTTCCAGATTTTGAGAGAGAATGCTCTGTATGTGAAGGGATCAAAGTGTCTTTTTGGCGTACAGAGGATCTAATTTCTGGGATTCATTTTGTCCCCATCTGTTATTGAAATGGACCCGGTCAAGGTTCAGGCCATCTGTGATTGGGTCCAACCTACTTCATTAAAGGCTCTTCAGAGATTCTTGGGTTTTGCCAATTTTTATCGTAAATTTATTGGTAATTTCTCTGTTATTGTTAAACCATTGACTGGTTTGACCAAAAAGGGTTCTGATGTGGTGAATTGGCCTCTTGAGGCAGTCTCTGCGTTTCAGGAACTTAAGCAGAGATTCACTTCTGCTCCTGTTCTACGGCAGCCTGATGTTTCTCTGCCATTTCAGGTGGAGGTTGATGCCTCTGAAATTGGGGCAGGTGCCGTTTTGTCCCAAAGAGATCCAGAGACCTCTAAAAGTAACCCTTGTGCCTTTTTCTCTCGAAAATTTTCTCCAACTGAACGTAATTATGACGTGGGTAATCGGGAGTTATTGGCCATGAAGTGGGCTTTTGAAGAGTGGAGACATTGGCTGGAGGGAGCCAAACATCAGGTGGTGGTCCTCACGGACCATAAGAATCTGGTTTATCTGGAATCAGCCAAGCGATTTAATCCTAGACAGGCCAGGTGGGCCTTGTTTTTCACACGTTTTAATTTTGTGGTTTCCTTTCTTCCTGGCACTAAGAATGTTAAGGTGGATGCCCTCTCGAGGAGTTTCCTTGCGGACTCTCCTGAGTTATCTGATCCTGCTGTTATTTTGAAAGAGGGTGTAGTTCTTTCCGCCATCTCGCCCAATTTGAGACTGGCTCTGGAAGGGTGTCAGGAGGATAAACCCGAGCGCTGCCCTATTGGGAAATTGTTTGTCCCAGACCGGTGGAAAAAGAGTGTGATGTCTGAGACTCATTGTTCCGCGTTGGCCGGGCATCCCGGAATTTTTGGTACCAGAGACTTGGTTAGTCGGTCCTTTTGGTGGCCTACTTTGTCTCGTGACGTCAGGGAATTTGTGCAGTCCTGCGGGACTTGCTCTCGCTCCAAGCCTTGCTCTCGCTCTAGTGGTTTGTTGATGCCATTGCCTGTGCCCAAGAGACCATGGACCCATATCTCTATGGATTTCATTTCCGACCTCCCTGTTTCTCAGAGAATGACCATTATCTAGGTGATTTGTGATAGGTTTTCCAAGATGATACATCTTGTGCCATTACTTAAGTTGCCTTCCTCCTCCGAATTGGTGCCTTTGTTCCTTCAGCACGTGGTTCGGTTACACAGCATTCCTGAGAACATTGTGTCTGACGGAGGAGTCCAGTTTGTTTCCAGATTTTGGAGGACTTTTTGTTCTAAACTTGGTGTTCAATTGTCTTTCTCCTCGGCTTTTCATCCTCAGACCAATGGACAAACTGAGAGAACAAACCAGACATTGGAGACTTATCTGAGATGCTTTGTGTCTGCTGATCAAGATGACTGGGTCTCTTTTTTGCCTTTGGCTGAGTTTGCTCTTAATAATAGGGCTAGCTCTGCCACTTTGATGTCTCCATTTTTCTGCACTTTTGGGTTTCACCCTCGATTTTCTTTGGGACAGACGGAGGCTTCTGTCTGCCCAGGTGTTGACTCTGTTGTGGAGCGTATGCAGCAGATTTGGGACCAGGTAGTGGAGAGGTTGTCCCTCTCTCAGGAGAGGGCCCAGCGGTTTGCCAACCGGCATAGGACTGATGGTCCTCGGTTTGAAGTGGGGAACTTGGTCTGGTTGTCCTCAAGAAATATCCCTATGAGAGTTGCATCTCCTAAGTTTAAGCCTAGGTTCATTGGACCTTATAAGATCATGGAGATTCTTAATCCTGTTTCTTTTCGTTTGCTTCTTCCAGGGACATTTAAGATCCATAACGTGTTCCACAAGTCCTTGTTGAAGGTTTGTTGAGCCAGTGGTTCCTACTGCTGTGCCTCCTGACCCTGTTTTGGTTGAGGGCAATCTGGAGTATGTGGTTGAGAAAATATTGGATTCTCGTTTTTCTAGACGGAAACTCCAGTATTTGGTTAAGTGGAGAGGTTATGGTCAGGAGGACAATTCTTGGGTGTTTGCTTCGGACATCCATGCTAGGAGACTGATCCGTGCGTATCACAGAGCTCATCCTGACCGACCTGGTTGCCCAAATGAGGGTTCGGTGACCCCTCCTCAAGGGGGGGTACTGTTATGAATGTGTTAGAAATGAATTCTGAGCAGAAGCTCCCTCTGGTGGTTACAAACAGTACTGAACCATTCAATGAAGATTGTGAAGATTGGCAATCAGGAGTTACTGACTGGTCTTATATAAGGGAGGTTACCTCCCATCAGGGTTGCCGGTGATCAATTGGTTCTTGTCTCAACTTTGGTTCCTGGTTCACTTGGAAACTTGCTGAGTCTTGCCTGCATCTTCTGCTAACAGATAAGTTATTTTCTGCTTTTATTTTTGTGCTTGCTTTTTGCATTTTTTCCTGCACTTCTGTGGAGGTCAGCCAGGTCCCCTCGGGGGCTTGTGCCCCTCTCAGTTTATCTGAGCCACTGTTATTTGTTCTTTTGCCTTTACCAGTTTTTTCAGTTGCTGCGGCTTAGTTTTGTTACACCATAAAACTAATTTAGGTGGTAGAGGTCATGTGATCTCAGGTGTTTTTGCAATTAGTAGAGTTGGTATTTTTTTAGGGTTTTTTGGATTGCATTAAGTGTCCTTCCTATCCTTTTCTTTCTAGGAAGATTGGGCCCCAACGTTTGCTCATACTATTTTCTGTCTGTATTTCCTCTTGTCTAACCGCCATTACATGTTTGGGGGCTTCCTATGTTCTTTGGGGATCTGCTCCGGGGCAGATAGCTTTCCTCTTTCTATCTTTAGGTGTAGTTAGCCTCTCAGGCTGTGACGAGGCGTCTAGGACCAACGTAGGTACGCTCCACGGCTGCCTTTAGTTGTGGTGGTTAGTCAGGGTACTGCAATCCAGTAGATTCCAACCTCTCTGGTGTATTGCCGTTTTTGCCTGCTCTCCTCAGCTATTAAATCATAACAATTATCCTAGATGCAGTTCCCTGACTAACTTGAGAATAATGGGGCGCCGGAGAGCTGCAAGTTCCTAAGCAGAACTGGAAAGTGATAAATATAAATCCCTGCAGATCGTTCATCACATTGGTGGCAGCGGTGGGATCATAAACCGTGATTCCCCGGACCTCCGTGTGATGTTCTTGACATATTGGTGGGAGCGGTGGGATCATAAACCGTGACACCCCCCGGGCCTCCGTGTGCCATTATTCATCACATTGATGGCAGCGGTGGGATCATAAACCGTGACTCCCCCCGGCCTCCGTGCCGTTTCATGACATATTGGTGGCAACAGTGGGATTATAGAGCATTGGTGATGTCGTCTGAGCAATCATTCCTCTCACTAAAAAACTTGCACGGTTCTTCCAGGGACCCTGCAGCAAAAGTTTTGGAGAATGAACAAGTATACACAAGTATAAAACATATAATACTGGTGGATAAAACAAGACTGAGCACAAGACCTTCACAGCCGTCTACACATCATAGGGGAGATCTCATGACACCTTCTCTCCATCTACCTGATGATCCTGAGGAGCATTGGGATCTTCTTGGTTACAGTCCTGTGGAAGAAGAGGACGGGAACATCTCTCTGGTGTTGTCCGCTTACTGGATAGATCTGAAGGAAATACAGGGAGTGAATTCATTCTTTACATACAGATAATTATAGGCCGTGTGTATTTAGTCCTGTCTATTACCTGGTGATGTGAGAGGCTGAGGATCCTCCATCATGATATCCTTGTACAGATCTTTGTGTTCTTCTAAATACTCCCACTCTTCCATGGAGAAATAGACAGCGACATCCTGACACCTTATAGGAACCTGACACATACAATGATATCGTCATCACCCCGATCCCTTCATAGCATTACTGTATAATGTCCCAGCACTCCCTGCAGTGTCACCTCTCCAGTCAGCAGCTCAATCATCTTGTAGATGAGTTCTAGGATCTTCTGGTCATTGATGTCCTCATGTATCAGGGGGTGAGGTGGAGGCCTCGTGATTCGGCTCAGGGGTCTTCCCCATCCCTCAGACACAGGTTCCTGACAGCGCTCACTAGAGGTCTTCTTCACCACTGTGTAATCCTGGTTATGGAGAGACACATTAATAAATCTGACTACAGACATTTCCAGAGTCCTCACCTCTCCAGTTCTGTCCATCTGTTATTCCCATAGATAAGAATGATGTAATGTGACGTCACCAGAATCTCTCACCTCTCCAGTAAGCCGGAAGAGGATCTCTAGGGTGAGGTGTAATATCCTCTCCGCCATCTTGTCTCTGTCCATATCCATCCTTGATGGCTAAATCAGGAAAATTCTCTTATATAGAAGATCTTCACTGAGAGGATCTGATATTGTAGAGACCTGAATGAGAAGATGAGCCGATCTAACATCATAAAATCCTGTGTAATAATACAATTACTGGAGATAATAAGGGAAACATATGAGATTTATTATTTTACAGTATTTAGTTTTCTTCTTTACATCTACTAATAAAACCTATATATTTTAGTAAAAGAGGGGAGAAGCCAGCGCTGCATGTGGTCAGCATGCAATACATAAAGTGCATATGCACATATTAGTTTCTAACTGTGTTTAAAAATGAGACATTTGGCAAATAATTTATCAATTCTTTGAGCCACCCCGCCACGACAAGGCATTCTCATATGGGGCAGTCCTACTCTAACGTTTTTTATATTCGCTGTGCCATTACGGCCTCCTAAATGTATTGAAAGCAAGACTGCAAAAAAAGTAGAGTAGGACTGCCCCATATGAGAATGCCTTGTCATGGCGGGGTGGCTCAAAGATTTGATCAATTATTTGCCAAATGTCTCATTTTTAAATACAGTTAGAAACCAGTATGTGCATATGCACTTTATGTATTGCATGCTGACCACATGCAGCGCTGGCTTCTCCCCCCTCTTTTTACTTGATATTGGTACGTGGCTGACCACCACTGTTGCCGTGCGCGCTGGGTTATGCACTCCGTTCTATCTGTGGGTATTTTTTGTGATTGACCTAGGCTGCTGTACACACATACAGCAGCCCTGCCCTGCCCTGCCCTAGGCTCTATTTGATTGTGCACCTGTGTCTGGGCCTGTTTCACCCTTCATCTGTGGTTGCTGGTTTGGCAGTGTAGAAGTCAGATCTGAAATGTCCATCTCCGGACCTGGTCGGCTTTTACCTGCGCTTGCCTTACTGGCACCATGGGAGTGATTCAGCAATGCTTCAGGTACTTTTGCTTTGATTTTTTGCAGTTTTGCTTTTATACATTTAGGAGGCCGTAATGGCACAGCGAATATAAAAAACGTAGAGTAGGACTGCCCCATATGAGAATGCCTTGTCGTGGCGGGGTGGCTCAAAGAACTGATCAATTATTTGCCAAATGTCTCATTTTTAAATACAGTTAGAAACCAATATGTGCATATGCACTTTATATGCACTTTGTATTGCATGCTGACCATAGGCAGCGCTGGCTTCTCCCCCCTCTTTTTACTATATATTTTAGGCCACAGACAACAAGCAGTTTCTTCCTCGGAGTCGGGAGCTGAATACGTTCCTCATAGACTCATCTTCCATAACGCTAATTCTCCTCTCATTTACCGACACTGGAATCGGCATTAGTAATACTGCAGGAGATATTCATTACACGTGACAGGAGAAATAACTACTTCATGATGAGGACGACATCTTCATCTTCTACTACGGCTCTAGAGACATATTAGTCCAGAGTCGTTACTGACTCCATCACCACCGGCGTCTATATGAATGTTTCCCGTCTTCCCCGCACTGTAATCTTCTATCACGTTACATCTCAGCTCTGATTCACACACAGAAGTTTGAGGGTTTTAGGCTTTTAGAAAAGATTTTTTGTTTGCACAAACACAATGGATAGAAATTATCCGATCCCAAAGTCTCCATGTACAGTGATTTATGGGGTTTATTTCTGGCCTCAGGCTTTCCTACATTACAAGTAAAAAGTAGATGTTGAAATGTTTCAAAAGAAAATTGACTCCAACAATTCTTGTAAAAAAAAACATGGAAAAAGCAGAAGACATATTTTATTATTTTTTTTAACAACAAATGTTTAGCTCTTTGGGCCCCAGAACATAGATGTACACCGCAGGGACGGCACAGGTGCAGCTGAAACAAAAGGCAGCGTCCTATAAGTTACCTTTTATCGCCCCATACACATTAGACTAAAGTTACATGAAAGCACTGATTTCGGGGGGTTTGGCGACCATATAATGTTATTTGCGGGCCTCCCGACAGATGATGTCAGGGCAGAGAAGGATCTGGCACCCTGAATTTCAGAGGATAATCTTTTGTTCTTCCTGTAGATAATCCTCCGCTAGAGGAGTCTGGAGGCGACTCTCTCATACAGACCACAGGAAAGCTGGAATATTTGTGTGTATGGGGGAGTCGGAAGAGATAGCCGTCTGCCAAAAGACCGTTCACCTAACACTTATCTCATGTGTATGGGGCCGTTAGTATTAGGGCAGAGAGAAACTGCCATATTTCTCGTGCAAGAAACGCATCATAAAACTCGTACTGGCTGTTGGCTCTCCTGACCTTGACAGCTGCATAGAAATACATCATACTTTCTTGCTCAGGTCAGGTGAGGTGCCAGGCCAGTCTGTACAGTGTGATGCGATTATTGCACGAGATATACGGCCGTCTGGCTCAGCCCTTACCCTGACAGGCTGCGATGATACACAGCACTACAGTAGTACAGGGCATCACCGGAGCCATCAGAGGCTTGTATGTTGCAAGATCGCATTGATGAGAGGCGTTTAAAAAAAGGTTCAACTCCTTCCCAACGTTGGGATTTTCCGCTTTTTGCGTTTTTGTTTTTTGGTCCCTTTCTTCCCAGAGCCTTAACTTTTTTTTTATTTTTCCATCGATATGGCCATGTGAGAGTTTGTTTTTTGCGGGACGAGTTGTGCTTCTGAACGTCACACCATTTACTTTACAATATTGTGTACTGTAAAACAGGAAAAAACATTTATTGAGGATGTAATGACAGCCATCTCCCCAGTGCCTTTACCTGACATGCAGCCCCATATCATCAATGACTGTGTAAATTTGCAGGTTCTCTTCAGGCAGTCATCTTTATAAATCTCATTGGAACGGCACCAAACAAAAGTTCCAGCATCATCACCTTGCCCAATGCAGATTCGCGATTCATCACTGAATATGACTTTCATCCAGTAATCCACAGTCCACAATTGCTTTTCCTTAGTCCATTGTAACCTTGTTTTTTTCTGTTTAGGTGTTAATGATGGCTTTTGTTTAGCTTTTCTGTATGTAAATCCCATTTCCTTTAGGCGGTTTCTTACAGTTCGGTCACAGATGTTGACTCCAGTTTCCAGCCATTCGTTCCTCATTTGTTTTGTTGCGCATTTCTTGTCTTGGAGACATATTGCTTTAAGTTTCCGGTCTTGATGCTTTGATGTCTTCCTTTGTCTACCAGTATGCTTGCCTTTAACAACCTTCCCATGTTGTTTGTATTTGGTCCAGATTTTAGACACAGCTGACTGTGAACAACCAACATCTTTTGCAACATTGCGTGATGATTTACCCTCTTTTAAGAGTTTGATAATCCTCTCCTTTGTTACAATTGACATCTCTCATGTTGGAGCCATGATTCATGTCTGTCCACTTGGTGCAACAGCTCTCCAAGGTGTGACCACTACTTTTTAGATGCAGACTAACAAGCAGATCTAATTTGATGCAGGTGTTAGTTTTGGGAATGAAAATTTACAGGGTGATTCCATAATTTTTTCCCTCAGAATTGAGTGATTCCATAATTTTTTCCCTATGCTTGGTTAAAAAAATAACCATTACTGACTACCACATTATTTGTTCTTGATTTCTTTTAGTGTTTCTTAAAGCCAGAAAGTTGCCATTTGAAATGACTTCAGTTTTGTGCCATGTCTGTGATCTGCTATTTTTCAACAAAACAAAACAACTGAATGAAGATCCTCTAAGGCCGGTGATTCCATAATTTTTGCCAGGGGTTGTATGTTTATCTCACACCACCGGTTTTCTTTGTCTTGTAATGAGTTCTCAGTGCTATGTGCTTCTATGGGCTAATTTGTATAGGATGTCTCATGGCATTATTGTTACCATTCAATATATATTCTCAGGAGTGCCCTGTCCGATTAAACAGCATGTTTCTGTATATACTTTTGTTTTTTGTTACTTTCAGTTTTGTAAATTTCTGAATCATGCCAGATTGTCAAGCATATTTATTATTTTTTATTTTTTTATGTCTCTTTATGTTTATTTCCACCAGTACTGTGATGAAGGTCTTTCTGACCGAAACGTCTATTGTATGTACTGTTCTCAATTAAATCTCACATTGGCTACTCATTATCCCTTGGTGTGCCGAGTTTCTCTATATATAGAGGTCCAATAATGTCTGTTGTTATGTTTCGGTAGCTGAGGAGTGCAGGTAAAAAAGGCAATACACCAGAGCAGTTGGAATCTATGAGATTGCAGTACCCTGACTAACCACCACAACTAGAGGCAGCCGTGGAGCGTTCCTACGTTGGTCCTAGACGCCTCGTCACAGCCTGAGAAACTAACTACACCTAAAGGTAGAAAGAGGAAAGCTATCTGCCCCGGAGCAGATCCCCAAAGAGCATAGAAAGCCCCCAAACATGTAATGGCGGTTAGACAAGAAGAAATACTGACACAGACAGAAAATAGTATGAGCAAACGTTGGGGCCCAAACTAACTAAATAGAAAAGGATAGGAAGGGCACTTACTGCAATCCCAAAAAACCCTGAAAAGCACCAACTCTACTAATTTCAAAAACACCTGAGATCACACGACCTATACCACCTAAATTAGCTCTCTGGTGTAACAAAATCAAAACAGCAGCCACTGAAAAAACTGGAAAAAGCAAATGTACAAACATCAGTGGCTGAACCAAACTGAGAGGGCAAAAGCCCCCGGAGGGGACCCTGAAGGCCCCCACAGAAGTGCAGGACAAAATGCAAAAATCAAGCACAAAAACAAAAAGAAGAAAATGTCTTATCTGTTAGCAGGAGATGCAGACACGACACAGCAGGCTACAAGGGAAACAGGAATCAAGGATTGAGACAAGAACAATTGATCACCGGCAACCCTGATGGGAAGGCGAATCCCTTATATAAGACCAGTCAGTAACACCAGATTCCCAATCCTCACAATCTTCACTGGACAGTCCAGTACCGCTAGTAACCACCAGAGGGAGCCTCTGCTCAGAACTCATCTCAAGCCCATTCACAAAAGTACCCCCCCCTTGAGGAGGGGTCACCGAACCCTCATCTGAGCAACCAGGTCGGTCAGGATGAGTTCTATGATACGCACGGATGAGTCTCCTAGCATGGATGTCCGAAGCAAACACCCAAGAATTGTCTTCCTGACCATAACCTCTCCACTTAACCAAATATTGGAGTTTCCGTCTAGAAAAACGAGAATTCAATATTTTCTCAACCACAAACTCCAGATTGCCCTCAACCAGAACAGGGTCAGGAGGCACAGCAGTAGGAACCACTGGCTCAACAAACCTCTTCAACAAGGACTTGTGGAACACGTTATGGATCTTAAATGTCCCTGGAAGAAGCAAACGAAAAGAAACAGGATTAAGAATCTCCATGATCTTATAAGGTCCAATGAACCTACGCTTAAATTTAGGAGATGCCACTCTCATAGGAATATTTTTTGAGGACAACCAGACCAAGTCCCCCACTTTAAACCGAGGACCATCAGTCCTATGCCGGTTAGCAAACCGCTGGGCCTTCTCCTGAGAGAGGGACAACCTCTCCACTACCTGGTCCCAAATCTGTTGCATACGCTCCAGAACAGAGTCAACACCTGGACAGACAGAAGCCTCCGTCTGTCCTGAAGAAAATCGAGGGTGAAATCCAGAATTACAGAAAAATGGAGACATCAAAGTGGCAGAGCTAGCCCTATTATTAAGAGCAAACTCAGCCAAAGGCAAAAAGAGACCCAGTCATCCTGATCAGCAGACACAAAGCATCTTAGATAAGTCTCCAATGTCTGGTTTGTCCTCTCAGTTTGACCATTGGTCTGAGGATGAAACGCCGAGGAGAAAGACAATTGAACACCAATTTTAGAACAAAAGGTCCTCCAAAATCTGGAAACAAACTGGACTCCTCTGTCCGACACAATGTTCTCAGGAATGCCGTGTAAACGAACCACGTGCTGAAGGAACAAAGGTACCAATTCAGAGGAGGAAGGCAACTTAGGTAATGGCACAAGATGTATCATCTTGGAAAACCTATCACAAATCACCCAGATGACGGTCATTCTCTGAGAAACAGGGAGGTCGGAAATGAAATCCATAGAGATATGGGTCCATGGTCTCTTGGGCACAGGCAATGGCATCAACAAACCACTAGAGCGAGAGCAAGGCTTGGAGAGAGAGCAAGTCCCGCAGGACTGCACAAATTCCCTGACATCACGAGACAAGGTAGGCCACCAAAAGGACCGACTAACCAAGTCTCTGGTACCAAAAATTCCGGGATGCCCGGCCAACGCGGAACAATGAATCTCAGACATCACACTCTTTTTCCACTGGTCCGGGACAAACAATTTCCCAACAGGGCAGCGCTCGGGCCTATCCTCCTGACACCCCTCCAGAGCCAGTCTCAAATTGGGCGAGATGGCGGAAAGAACTACAACCTCTTTCAAAATAACAGAAGGATCAGATAACTCAGGAGAGTCCGCAAGGAAACTCCTCGAGAGGGCATCCGCCTTAACATTCTTAGTGCCAGGAAGAAAGGAAACCACAAAATTAAAACGTGTGAAAAACAAGGCCCACCTGGCCTGTCTAGGATTAAGTCGCTTGGCAGATTCCAGATAAACCAGATTCTTATGGTCCGTAAGGACTACCACCTGATGTTTGGCTCCCTCCAGCCAATGTCTCCACTCTTCAAAAGCCCACTTCATGGCCAATAACTCCCGATTACCCACGTCATAATTACGTTCAGTAGGAGAAAATTTTCGAGAGAAAAAGGCACAAGGGTTACTTTTAGAGGTCTCTGGATCTCTTTGGGACAAAACGGCACCTGCCCCAATTTCAGAGGCATCAACCTCCACCTGAAATGGCAGAGAAACATCAGGCTGCCGTAGAACAGGAGAAGAAGTGAATCTCTGCTTAAGTTCCTGAAATGCAGAGACTGCCTCAGGAGGCCAATTCACCACATCAGAACCCTTTTTGGTCAAATCAGTTAATGGTTTAACAATAACCGAGAAATTACCAATAAATTTACGATAAAAATTGGCAAAACCCAAGAATCTCTGAAGAGCCTTTAATGAAGTAGGTTGGACCCAATCACAGATGGCCTGAACCTTGACCGGGTCCATTTCAATAACAGATGGGGACAAAATGAATCCCAGAAATGAAATCCTCTGTACGCCAAAAAGACACTTTGATCCCTTCACATACAGAGCATTCTCTCTCAAAATCTGGAACACAGTTCGAACATGTTTCACATGAGAGTCCCAGTCATTGGAAAAAATCAAGATATCATCCAAATAAACAATCAGAAATTTATCCACAAAATCCCTGAAAATGTCATTCATGAAGGACTGGAAAACAGAAGGAGCATTAGTGAGCCCAAAGGGCATCACAAGGTACTCAAAATGCCCTCAGGGGTATTAAATGCCGTCTTCCATTCATCACCGTGCTTAATGCGAATAAGGTTATATGCCCCCCTGAGGTCAAGCTTGGTAAACCAAGTAGCGTTTTTCACCCTGGAAAACAGGTCAGAAATCAAGGGTAACGGATATTGATATTTCACAGTAATATTGTTCAAAAGACGATAATCAATACACGGCCTTAATGAACCATCCTTTTTGGCCACAAAGAAAAAACCGGCACCTAATGGTGAAGAGGATGGTCTGATATGACCCTTCCCCAATGACTCCTTGATATAAGACCACATAGCGTCATGTTCAGGTACAGACAAGTTAAAAAGGCGACCTTTAGGGAATTTACTACCAGGCACTAATTGAATAGCGCAGTCATAGCTCCTATGGGGAGGCAAGGATGCAGATTTACTTTCGCTAAACACATCAGAAAAATCAATCAAAAAGTCAGGAACATCCTGAGCCTGGGGGAGGCAGAAAAAACAGGAGTGTTGGTATTAACACATTGGCAGCCCCAACTGGTTACAGACACAGATTTCCAATCCAAAACAGGATTATGAGACTGTAACCAAGGGAAACCCAGTACGATAATGTCATGCAGATTATACAGAACCAAAAATTTGCAGCTCTCCTGATGATCAGGTTCAACCCTCATTATCACCTGAGTAGAGAACTGAGGTTTATTCTCAGCCAAAGGGGTAGAATCGATCCCCAGTAGGGGAATAGACTTCCGTAGGGGTATCAAGGGAAACCCACATCGTTTAGCAAAATCAAAATCCATCAGGTTAATAGCTGCTCCCGAATCAACGAAAGCCTGAGCAGAAAATGAGGACAGAGAGCATATCAGGGTAACAGTTAATAAAAACTTAGTCTGAACACTACCCAAGACAACTGATCGTGCAAAACGTCTTCCCCGCTTAGGGCAGACTGAAATAGCATGAGAGGCATCACCACAGTAGAAACATAACCCATTGCGCTTTCGAAACTCATGACGCTGTGCCCCAGAAACCACTCTATCACACTGCATGGATTCAGAAGCAGGTTCACAAGGCAACACTATTCCACGCATACTTCTCCGCTCACGCAAACGTCTGTCAATTTGAATCGCTAATGACATAGAATCATTGAGACCAGAGGGGACAGGGAATCCCACCATAACATCCTTTACATTATCTGACAAACCCTTCCGAAAAAGGGCTGCCAAAGCGTCGTCATTCCATTTGGTCAGGACTGCCCACCTACGGAATCTCTGACAGTATAACTCAGCGTCATCAAGCCCCTGATTTAATGCCAACAAGGCTTTTTCAGCTTGATCAGTGACATTAGGCTCATCGTACAATAACCCCAAAGCCTGAAAAAATGCATCAACATCACTCAAAACAGGATCCCCAGGTGTCAGGGAAAAAGCCCAATCCTGAGGATCGCCGCGCAGGAGAGAGATGACAATTTGAACCTGCTGCGCTGCGTTCCCTGAGGACTTAGATTTTAAGGCAAAAAACAATTTACAATTATTTTTGAAATTCAGAAACTTGGCTCGATCCCCCAAAAACAAATCTGGCATGGGAATCCTAGGTTCCACAACAGGCAACCTAGCAAGATAGGTAGCAATACTCTGAACCTCAGTGGCAAGCTGTCACGCTGTCTAATGATATGTGTACGATGTCAGTAAACTATTCTTACAGAAACAACACTCTATACAACATATAGTTTAGCAACATCAGCATGTAAATATAGAATAGATTTACCTGACACGATATCCGTTGAACTCAGGGTTAATCTTGAGGACTTGATACGCTGTCACAGGAAAGAGGAGGACCGGGGTCTAACCTGACCCTAAAACTGGGGTCCTAACTAATCCCTCACCTTGGAGGTACTGATAATGGTTCAGAGGTCCAAGTCTCCAGCCTAACCCTGTCTCCTATCAGTCCCTGAACCCTGTAATCAGTCCTAAGAAGGACCCTGATTACCACCAAAGGGATATGGGCTGATCTCTGCTAAATACACAGATTAGACATATAGGACAGACTGGAGAAAACACAGACTCACATACATACTCAAACACAGAAGGAACATAAATGGTCTGGGATATAAAACTCTAAGCAAGTTGAGCTTAAAACAACTAAGGAGCTCTTTAACTTAAGTCTATACAGATTCAATCCTATCTGTGGTCTGCATGAAGAATTTCACTGGCAACTCCCAAAGCAGACAACCAGGGATTTAAAGGAAACCAATCAACAAATAATCAATTGCAGCCGGGAGAAACTGCACCCAGTCCCAGAACCGAGCACAGACAGAATTAACTCCCTCACTGCCAAACACAAAGAAACAGCAACTCAGCTGTGAGAAGTCAGAATGTGCAACCGCGACGATCTTCGTGGCGATGCACACATGACAGTACCCCCCCTTCTACGAGGGGCCTCCGGACCCTCAGGGCCAGGTCTGCCCGGGTGAGTTCTGTGGAAGGTCCGAACCAAACGATCTGCGTTAATGTCAGACGCAGGAACCCACGTCCTCTCCTCTGGACCATACCCCTTCCAATGCACCAAGTACTGAAGGGACCGGCGATTCAGACGTGAGTCAATGATCTTTGACACTTGAAACTCCAAGTTACCATTGACCACCACTGGAGGAGGAGGTAGAGGTGACGGTATGACTGGTGCCACGTACCTCTTAAGTAATGACTTGTGGAACACATTGTGGATTTTAAACGTAGGAGGGAGGTCCAGGCGAAATGCCACAGGATTAATTATGGAACTGATCCTGTACGGCCCGATGAATCTGGGACCCAGTTTCCAGGAGGGCACTTTAAGTTTTATATTCCTGGTAGACAACCATACCAGATCGTTCACATTCAGATCTGGACCAGAAACTCTCCTCCTATCAGCCATACGTTTATAACGGTTCCCCATAGCACTCAGATTATTCAATACACCTCTCCACACTGAAGCAAGTGACGACGAGAAACGCTCCTCCTCAGGAACCCCAGAAGGACCCCCCCCATTGAAAGTACAAAACTGGGGATGAAAACCATATGCCCCAAAAAACGGGGATTTACCAGTGGACTCGCTCCGCCTGTTGTTAAGAGCGAACTCTGCCAGAGGCAAGAAAGAAGACCAGTCCTCCTGGTTCTCTGAGACAAAACACCGAAGATAAGTCTCAAGGCTTTGATTCAGACGCTCTGTCTGACCATTGGTCTGCGGATGAAAAGCCGAGGAAAATGACAATTGCATCCCCCGACGTAAACAAAATGCCCTCCAAAATTTAGACACAAACTGAGACCCCCTATCTGACACCACATCAGAAGGCAACCCATGAAGTCTCACAATCTCCCCAATGAACACCTGCGCCAGAGTTTTAGCATTAGGGAGGGCAGGAAGAGCAATGAAATGTGCCATCTTACTGAACCTGTCAACAACCACCAGTATGACAGTTTTCCCTGACGACGGAGGAAGATCCGTAATGAAGTCCATAGACAAATGAGTCCATGGACGCTCCGGAAGTTTCAAGGGTAAGAGGGTCCCAGACGGACGGGTATGCGGGGTCTTAGAGCGAGCACAAACCCCACAGGACGCGACAAAAGTTATAACATCTTTATTAACGTTAGGCCACCAAAACCGGCGAGAAAGGAGATCTAAAGTAGCCTTACTCCGTGGATGTCCTGCTAAAGCAGAATTATGATGTGCCTCAATAACCTTTTGTCTCAACTGATTTGGGACAAACAGTCTCCCTGAAGGTCCTGCAGGGGCGTCCCCCTGAGCCTCTAATACCTCCTCCTCAAGCTCAGAACATACAGCCGACACTACCACCCCCTCCTGAAGGATAGGAATCGGGTCATCCGTTTTCCCGGCCCCTGGGAAACTGCGAGACAAGGCATCAGCCTTTACATTCTTAGACCCAGGGCGATATGTGACGACAAAATTAAACCTGGTAAAAAACAACGACCATCGAGCTTGTCTGGAATTCAGACGCTTAGCAGATTCCAAATACAGCAGGTTTTTGTGATCAGTAATGACGGTGACCGGGTGGACTGCCCCCTCCAAAAAGTGACGCCATTCTTCAAAAGCCAACTTAATGGCCAAAAGTTCCCTATTGCCGATATCATAATTCCTTTCGGCGGACGACAACTTCTTAGAAAAGAAAGCGCACGGATGCCATTTACCAGGGGACGGACCCTGGGACAATATTGCACCCACCCCTACGTCAGACGCGTCCACCTCCACAATGAACGGCTGTGATGCATCTGGTTGGATGAGAACGGGTGCCGAAGCAAAACATTTTTTCAAAGAGGAAAAAGCTTGGCAAGCTTTGTCCGACCATTTAGAAAAATCCGTCCCTTTTCTTGTCATGTCAGTGAGAGGTTTGACAACAGATGAGAAATTACAAATAAATTTCCGGTAGTAGTTAGCAAATCCCAGAAAACGCTGCAGAGCCTTAAGATCCTCTGGCTGATCCCATTCAAGCACTGCTCTCACTTTTTCAGGGTCCATAAGAAAACCGGAGGCTGACACCAAGAAACCCAAAAACTGAAGTTCCTGTACAGCAAATACACACTTTTCCAGTTTGGCGTATAGTTTATTGTCTCGCAAGATCTGCAACACCTGTCTCACATGCTCCTGGTGAGACACAAGATCTGGCGAGTAAATTAAAATGTCATCCAAATATACGACCACAAACAGCCCCACAAGGTGACGAAAAATGTCATTAACAAAATGTTGGAATACTGCTGGTGCAGTAGTCAGACCAAAAGGCATGACAAGGTTCTCATAATGTCCCTCCGGCGTGTTAAACGCCGTCTTCCACTCATCCCCCTCTTTTATCCTAATCAAATTATACGCCCCCCTGAGATCCAATTTAGAGAACCATTTGGCGCCAACAATTTGATTGAAGAGATCAGGAATGAGAGGGAGAGGATACGGATCTCGAACAGTAATCCGATTAAGTTCGCGGAAATCCAAGCAAGGGCGTAGGCCTCCATCTTTTTTCTTCACAAAGAAGAACCCCGCGGCCACTGGGGAAGATGAAGGTCTAATATGCCCTTTGGCCAGACTTTCCGAAATATAGTCTTTCATAGCCTGCCTCTCAGGACCAGAAAGGTTATATAACCTAGCTTTAGGTAACTTAGCATCAGGAAGTAAATTAATACAGCAGTCATACACGCGATGAGGAGGCAACTTCTGACACCCCTCCTCAGAGAACACATCCCCAAAGTCCTCCAAAAAAGGAGGCAATGTACTAGGCACGACCGCACTGATGACTGTGTTCATGCAGTTACTTTTGCAAAACTCACCCCATTGGCTTATCTCTCTGGACTGCCAATTAATCACAGGGTTATGTTTAACCAACCAAGGAAGTCCCAACACAATAGGAGTAGGTAGACCCTCCACACATAACAAGATAATTGTTCCCTATGTATCGCCCCTACCCGAATGTCAATGTTATGGACCTCATGAACAAAGCTACCTTGGCCGAGAGGCCTGGCGTCAATGGAGAATATAGGGATCGGTTTGGCCAATACACTCAGAGGCATACCTTGAGCCTGAGCAAACTGAGCGTCAACCAGATTAGCCCCGGACCCACTATCAAGAAGAACAGAAAATCTCTCCACTCTCGTACCAACCACCATCTCCACTGGTACAAGGAACTGAGAAGAACTAGCGGACGAAATACATACTCCCAGGTTGTCGTCCACCACACAACCTGGGATTAAAAGTTTTCCGGCAACTTTTTGCTCAACAAGGCACGGGATGGACATCCCCCAACAAAATGTCCCTCTTTCCCGCAGAAGAAACACCTTCTAGTCCTGCTGCGTACCGCCAATCCCATCCTACGAAATGATGTCCCTCCCAACTGCATAGGCTCCTCCGAACAGACAAGGGGAACCTCAACATAAGGGACTTTTGTAGTAGGTGGAGCAACAACCGGGGCGGAGTTACCTCACCCCTCTCCCGAAGCCGTCTATCAGTACGGATAGCTAGGGCCATAGCAGCCTCCAGTGATGGAGGAGAATCATACTGAGCCAAAACGTCCTTTAATTTGTCAGAAAGCCCATGACAAAACTGACTCCTAAGAGCTGGGTCATTCCACTGAGTATCTGTGGCCCATCTACGGAACTCAGAAGCAAATTCCTCCGCCGGACGATCTCCCTGCTGTATCTTACGTAATTTTGTCTCAGCAAGAGAGACCCGATCTGGGTCATCATATACCAAACCCAGGGCAGTAAAAAATCGATCTACAGACTGTAGAGCCGGGGATCCCGGAGGAAGGGAGAATGCCCAGGATTGAGGGTCCCCTTGTAGGAGCGAGATAACAATTCCCACTCTCTGCTCTTCACTCCCTGATGATCGAGGCCGAAGCCGAAAATACAATTTACATGCTTCCCGGAAGGTGAAAAATTTGTCTCGCCCACCAGTGAACCTGTCCGGGAGAGCTACTTTAGGTTCAAATCTGGTTTGCTCCAGGGGAGACAAAACTTTGGACTTAATGTCCGTCAGCTCCATGGATAATCCCTGCAACTGCAGAGCCAGCTGGGCTACTGGATCCATGGCAACTGGGGATAATTTTATGGGCCAGTGAAAATGTCACGCTGTCTAATGATATGTGTACGATGTCAGTAAACTATTCTTACAGAAACAACACTCTATACAACATATAGTTTAGCAACATCAGCATGTAAATATAGAATAGATTTACCTGACACGATATCCGTTGAACTCAGGGTTAATCTTGAGGACTTGATACGCTGTCACAGGAAAGAGGAGGACCGGGGTCTAACCTGACCCTAAAACTGGGGTCCTAACTAATCCCTCACCTTGGAGGTACTGATAATGGTTCAGAGGTCCAAGTCTCCAGCCTAACCCTGTCTCCTATCAGTCCCTGAACCCTGTAATCAGTCCTAAGAAGGACCCTGATTACCACCAAAGGGATATGGGCTGATCTCTGCTAAATACACAGATTAGACATATAGGACAGACTGGAGAAAACACAGACTCGCATACACACTCAAACACAGAAGGAACATAAATGGTCTGGGATATAAAACTCTAAGCAAGTTGAGCTTAAAACAACTAAGGAGCTCTTTAACTTAAGTCTATACAGATTCAATCCTATCTGTGGTCTGCATGAAGAATTTCACTGGCAACTCCCAAAGCAGACAACCAGGGATTTAAAGGAAACCAATCAACAAATAATCAATTGCAGCCGGGAGAAACTGCACCCAGTCCCAGAACCGAGCACAGACAGAATTAACTCCCTCACTGCCAAACACAAAGAAACAGCAACTCAGCTGTGAGAAGTCAGAATGTGCAACCGCGACGATCTTCGTGGCGATGCACACATGACACAAGCTGATCCACACGGCCAGACAACTGTGCAAACTCCATTGAGAGAAAAAAAAAATCCTCCCCAGCACCCAGAGATACAGAGGGGAAAAAAAAAAAAAAATGCAACAAACCGAAAAATATCTCTGACAACTCTGACAACCTTTTTTCTTTCACAATATTTTTTCCCTTCTGTGAGTACCATACAATTTTCAATTTTTAGGCCGGTGATACTGTTATGTTTCGGTAGCTGAGGAGTGCAGGTAAAAAAGGCAATACACCAGAGCAGTTGGAATCTATGAGATTGCAGTACCCTGACTAACCACCACAACTAGAGGCAGCCGTGGAGCGTTCCTACGTTGGTCCTAGACGCCTCGTCACAGCCTGAGAAACTAACTACACCTAAAGGTAGAAAGAGGAAAGCTATCTGCCCCGGAGCAGATCCCCAAAGAGCATAGAAAGCCCCCAAACATGTAATGGCGGTTAGACAAGAAGAAATACTGACACAGACAGAAAATAGTATGAGCAAACGTTGGGGCCCAAACTAACTAAATAGAAAAGGATAGGAAGGGCACTTACTGCAATCCCAAAAAACCCTGAAAAGCACCAACTCTACTAATTTCAAAAACACCTGAGATCACACGACCTCTACCACCTAAATTAGCTCTCTGGTGTAACAAAATCAAAACAGCAGCCACTGAAAAAACTGGAAAAAGCAAATGTACAAACATCAGTGGCTGAACCAAACTGAGAGGGCAAAAGCCCCCGGAGGGGACCCTGAAGGCCCCCACAGAAGTGCAGGACAAAATGCAAAAATCAAGCACAAAAACAAAAAGAAGAAAATGTCTTATCTGTTAGCAGGAGATGCAGACACGACACAGCAGGCTACAAGGGAAACAGGAATCAAGGATTGAGACCAGAACAATTGATCACCGGCAACCCTGATGGGAAGGCGACTCCCTTATATAAGACCAGTCAGTAACACCAGATTCCCAATCCTCACAATCTTCACTGGACAGTCCAGTACCGCTAGTAACCACCAGAGGGAGCCTCTGCTCAGAACTCATCTCAAGCCCATTCACAACAGTCTGTCCTCTAGTGTGCGTGTCCAGAAGTGACGTGCTTTATACTGAAACGCCAGATAAACTGATTGCCACCGCGTCACTCGTACCCAGGACTGCACATACCCGTAGTCATGTGTTCCATGCCGGAGCGCATCTAGGGTCATTGTCTCCTATCTGCGACTGCGCATGTCCGGAAGAATGCATTCCACGCCGGAGACCATAATGAATTTAGATTGCATTCCACCAATATAGAAAAGTCCAATCTCTGATATCAGCGCCATGGGAGACTAAAAACAAGTATTGCACATCCTCCCATCAGGCAATAGGCATGTAGATCTACTTTATCACTACATAAAATATGGGATAATGGTCCACAGTATGTTCCTAAATGGTGAAATGTGACCCCTATTGTATAATTAGAGAGACACAAGGATCACCACACTTGTTACTTACTAAATAGTATATGTGGGATATAACTGGTAAGAAATAATTCTGATATAGAAGCTCAAATATCTCGATAAAGTACAATAATATGTGAACCCCATTCACAGGGAGCAGAGTAGCAATGGGTAAAGTATAAAATCCAAAAATGTCATCCAGAATGGGGCTGTATTCACACAAAACTGGCAGAGGAAATCTGCTCATTGAGTCCCTTAGGGGCTCATGAATCCAGTCTAAAAATCCTCTCACTTTCCGATTTGAGGACACATCTATTGTGATCACCTCCTCTCACATTGTGTGCAACCACCTCAATGATACAAAAGGAGACGTCTCCGGTGTCACCTCAATGTACACTGTTTATGTGTCTCACTAATGGGGTGTCCCAGCCATGGCGAATATCACCCAAATACTCCCCCTCTCTCCTTCTAGAGTCCCTCTTGGGTGTGCCTACATAATCTAGGGGGCAGGTGCATGTGGCCATATATACAAGTGCTGAGGTTCTACAATTGGAATTATGTATGGACACTACAATAGCAGTTTGTAATTTTCACTAAGCAACATCCATTGCTGTTTATTTCTGGAAAACACCCATAGAGTCAAAATTGTGCCTTTACCTGTAGATAAATTCCCAGTGGGGTGCAATTTCCAAAATGCTGTAACTTAAGGGGGGATTCAGCTCTTAGGGGCTCTGTATATGGAATGCTCAAACTACAGTGGGGAAAATAAGTATGTGACACACTGCCGATTTAGCAAGTTTCCCCATCTACAAAGAATGGAGAGGTCTGGAATTTTTAGCGTAGGTACCCTTCAACTGTGAGAGACAGAATCTAAAATAAACCAGAAAATCACATTGTATGTTTTCTAAATAATTAAATTGCATTTTACTGCATGAAATAAGTATTTCATCACCTACCAATCAACAAGAATTTTGATTTTTACAGACCTGTTAGTTTTTCTTTAAGGCCAGGGTCACACTTGCGAGAAACTCGCACTAGTCTCGTACCTCAACACCGGCCACTGCTGTCGGCACTCGGGACCGGAGTGTGCGGCTGCATGTATTTCTATGCAGCTGAACGCTCCGGTCCAAGCGCCAGGTATTGAGGTGCAAGACTCGTATGAGTTTCTCGCAAGTGTGACCCCGTCCTAAGAAGCCAACTACTCTGCACTCACCTGTATTAATTGCACCTGTTTAAACTCGGTAGCTGTATGAAAGACACCTGTCCACACAATTACACTCCCAACCTCTCCACAATGGCCAAGACCAAAGAGCTGTCTAAAGACACAAGGAACAAAATTGTAGACCCGCACAAGCCTGGGATGAGCTACAGGGAATAGGCAAGCAGCTTGGTGAGAAGCCAACAACTGTTGGCACAATTATTAGAAAATGGAAGGAATACAAGATGACTGCCAATCTTCCTCAGCCTGGGGCTCCATGCAAGATCTCGCTTCATGGGGTAAGGATGTTTCTGAGAAAGGTCAAGAATCAGCCCAGAACTACACGGAAAGACCTGGTCAATGACTTGAAGAAATCTGTGACCACAGTCTCAAACATTACCCTTAGTAATGCACCACAACGTCATGGATTAAGATCCTGCATGGCACGCAAGGTTCCCCTGTTCACGCAAGCAGGCCATGTCCAGGCCCATTTGAAGGTCACCAATGCCCATCTGGATGAACCAGAGGAGGCATGGGAGAAGGTCATGAGGTCAGATGAGACCAAAAGAGAACTTTTCGGTATCAACTCCATATGCTATGTGTTGAGGAACAAGAAGGATGAGTATAACCCCAAGAACACAGTCCCAACCATGAAGTATAATAGGGTAAACATCATAATTTTAGGGTGCTTTCTGCAAAGGGGACAGGACGACTGCACCGTATTAAAGAAAGGATGGATGGGGTCATGTATCGGGAGATTTTGGCCAACAGCCTCCTTCCCTCAGTAAGAGCATTGAAAATGAGTCGAGGCTGTGTCTTCGAGCAGGACAATGACCTGAAATACACAGATGGGGCAACTAATGAGTGGCTACTTAAGAAGCATTTCAAGGTCCTGGAGTGGCCTAGCCAGTCTCTAGACCTGAACCCAACACAAAATCTTTGGAAGGAGCTGAAACTCAATGTTGCCAAGCAGCAGCTCCAAAAACTGAAATATCTGGAGAAGATCTGTATGGAGGAGTGGGACAAAAATCCTGTTTTTCTATTGTATCAAATACTTATTTCATGCATTAAAATTAATTATTTAAGAATCATACAATGTGATTTTCTGTTTTTTATTGTAAGATTCTGTCTCTCACAGTTGAAGTGAACCTGCAATAAAAATTCCAGACCTCTCCATTCTTTGTAGGTGGGAAAACTGGCAAAATCGTCAGTGTATCAAATACTTATTTTCCCTACTGTATCCTAAGAAAATGTGTTCTTCAAGAATCAAACAGCGCTCTTTCCCTCCCAAGTCTCACCGTGTGGGTATGAAGCACTGTACAGTCACATATGGGGCATTGCCACATTCATCGGAAATTGTCGGAAATTTTGGTGCCATTTTTACCTATTTCCCCTTGTAAAAAGGTAAAAATAGGGTTAAAAAATTTTTTTGTGGTAAAATGTAATTATTTTTCTTCATCGCCCAATGGTATAAAATTCTGGGACAAAGATGAAGTAATTGAGAGGTGGAGATTGTAAAATGGTGTCTGTTATTGGGGTCCTGTTGTTCTGGGACTCTGATCATGTGACATGGCCCCTCACCCCATAAGAGTAAAATCTGCCCTGTAACATGTCGCTCCTTCCCTTCTGAGCTTTGCACTGAGCCTCAGTAGTTTCCGGCCTCTTATGGGGCATCGGCCGCTCAGGAGAAACTGTGGAACAAATTGTTTGGTTTTCTCCTATTTTCCCTCTGAGAATTACAGACTTGGGGACAGAGGAACATTTTAGGGGAAACAATGGTCACATCTCATTTACTCCCTCAGTGTTACACAATTCTGGGAATCTCCTGAGGGTTAGACGTCCTCACTGCTCCCCTAGATGATTCCTCCAGAGGTGGAGGGTATAACATGGGGTCACTTGTGGGGTCTCTGCTGTCTGGCATGTCAGGGGTCTCCACATGTGACATGTGCCATCTATTCCAGCCAGAATGGCGTCCCTTCCCTTCCTATGGGGCATCGGCCGCTCAGGAGACATCGCACAGCACATTGTACGGCGTCATTTCTCCTGTTACCTTTATGGAAATGCAACATTTGGGGCTAAAGTAACATTTTTGTGAGGAAAAAAAAGTAAAATTGTCATTTTTTCCTTCCACATTGCTTAAATTCCTGTCACACTGTCCGAATTCAGAAATTGTCCTGTCAGAACGGAGAATACAGGGAGAGAAAGGGTTAATAGGACTCACAGGAGGAACCGGCCCAGAAAGCAGAAGATCCAGGAGCGTCTCCACATATATGGCCGCTCTGTGCTCACAGGACCTGTGATGAGGTCACAGGAGGGGAGGAGTCAGGGTCACATGATCAGGGGCCCCAGTGTGTGCAGGACCTGTGATGAGGTCACAGGAGGGAGGAGTCAGGGTCACATGATCAGAGATTCAAGAAAAAATCATTTTTAGCAAAAGCAAATCATGAAAAACAATCATACCCAGTCTGATCAAATGACCAAATGCACTAGCACCCATATGTCAAAGTCAAGGCCCGCGGACCAGATCCGGCCCGCGAATTGATTATCTATGGCCCCCTGGATGATATTTAATTACTATTAGATCCGGCCCGCAGGCCACAGCCGCCTGCTGGTGTTTTGCACGCACCAACCAGGGCCGGCGTCAGCACCCGGCACACCCGGGCAAGTGCCGAGGCCCTGAGCAGGCGGGGGGGCCCACTCGCAGTCTGGCACCCCCCCGCCCGTTAGCGGAGGAGAGCGGTGTCAGCGCCGCCACTGGGCCCCCCCCACTTGCTCAGGGCCCCGGCATCAGCTGGCACAATACTTACCTCTCCCGTGCCTCCGCTGCCGCAGCTCCGGGCTCCAGGGGGCGCCGGCGCTTCCTCTCACAGCAGGCCGCTGAATGACGTCATCATTCAGCGGCCGGCTGTGGCACAGAGCGCGCGGACGTCGGACAGGTAAGACGTGTGTGTGTATGTCTCTGTGTGTGTCTGTGTGTATGTAGTGCGGTGCTTTGTGTGTGTGTGTGTGTGTGTGTATAAGTATGTGAGAGAGTGCTTGTGTGCTGTCTGTGTGTGATGATGGGCAGGCATTGCTGATAATGGGGAGGCATTGATGATGATGATGATGGGGAGAAGATGATAATGGGCAGGCATTGCTGATAATGGGGAGGCATTGATGATGATGATGGGGAGAAGATGATAATGGGCAGGCATTGCTGATAATGGGGAGGCATTGATGATGGGGAGAAGATGATGATAATGGGCAGGCATTGCTGATAATGGGGAGGCATTGGTGATGATGGGGAGAAGATGATGATAATGGGCAGGCATTGATGATGGGGAGAAGATGATGATGGGCAGGCATTGATGATGATGGGGAGGCATTGATGATGATGATGGGGAGAAGATGATAATGGGCAGGCATTGCTGATAATGGGGAGGCATTGGTGATGATGGGGAGAAGATGATGATAATGGGCAGGCATTGATGATGGGGAGAAGATGATGATGGGCAGGCATTGATGATGATGGGGAGGAGATGATGATGGGCAGGCATTGCTGATAATGGGGAGGCATTGATGATGATGGGGAGAAGATGATGATAATGGGCAGGCATTGATGATAATGGGCAGGCATTGATGATGGGGAGAAGATGATGATGGGCAGGCATTGATGATGATGGGGAGGAGATGATGATGATGGGCAGGCATTGATGATAATGGGGAGGCCATGATGATGATGGAGAGGCAATGATGATGATAATGGGGAGTCTTTCCACAGCGCCCTTTCCTGAGCTGTAACAGTGCAGAACGCAGTACAGCGCAGAGGAGAGCTCCATATTTTGTATGAAGCATTATATGGGGACCAGTATCCTGTATGGAGCATTATATGGGGACCAGTATCCTGTATGGAGCATTATATGGGGTCCAGTATTCTGTGTGGAGCATTATATTGGGTCCAGTATTCTGTATGGAGCATTATATGGGGGGTGACATCCTGCATGGGGTATTATATGGGTGATGAGGGGGAGACTGTGGTGCCCATAATATTGTATGGAGGACTGTACTGTCCAGTCTGTACTGTGCGCTGTGAGGATTTGGCGGTTTTTGAGCTATTGTACAATTTACAATAGATATCACTCATGTAATGTAAGAAGAGAAGTATTTGGCATTGTACTGTACCCATATTTCTCTACTGTATCTGTGCATCATGAATTGTGGTCTGTGTTAAAGGGGCCCACTGAGGCTCTTTCGCCCGGGGCCCATAAAAACCTGGAGCCGGCCCTGGCACCAACACTACATTTCCCACAATGCACCGGTAGCAGGGCCGGCGTGAGTCCGGCCCTCGGCTTGTAGCAAATTTTTTTTTTTGGCCCTCGGTGTGTTTGACTTTGACATCCCTGCACTAGCAGGATGCAGCAGGCTCCCATGGATAAAGGCTGGAGAAGCAACAGGTGTTTAACCACTGATAAAGGCAGCCACCCTATCACAAAAACAGTGATGATGAAGGTGTTAACTGCTTAGTGGGGAAAAAAAAAAAACACACACAGATACAAGTTGCTTAAAACATGAATGTCATGCACAGTGTCTGGATAACAGCCTATTTTAAAAGCCTATGATGGAAGGCGGGCTGGTCAGCACTGAATGTGCACAACACAAAAAACCAAGCCATCAAAAAGAGCCCGGGTGCACCCTGCAAAAGATGATAAAAAGTGCAAAAAATGATGCATATGATAAATGCATCAAATGAGGTATTAGTTACTATTTTGGCCAAAGCAGATAAGCTCGCAACCCAACGTCAAGGGTCCTCATTTTATTGCGAGTCACTAACTAGACATAAATTCAAGAAAAAATCATCACATGATCAGAGCCCGAGTGTGTGCAGGGTAGTGATGAGGTCACAGGAGGGAGGAGTCAGGGTCACATGATCAGAGCCCTAAGTGTGTGCAGGGTAGTGATGAGGTCACAGGAGGGAAGGAGTCAGGGTCACATGATCAGAGCCCCAGTGTGTGCAGGGTAGTGATGAGGTCACAGGAGGGAAGGAGTCAGGGTCACATGATCAGAGCCCCAGTGTGTGCAGGGTAGTGATGAGGTCACAGGAGGGAGGAGTCAGGGTCACATGATCAGAGCCCCAGTGTGCAGGGTAGTGATGAGGTCACAGGAGGGGAGGAGTCAGGGTCACATGATCAGGCCCCATTGTGTGCAGGCCAGGGCTCTGCAGCGCCCCCGATGATCAGCTGCATGTGTCCCGCAGTGTGACAGTCACAGCTCCTGCATGGAGAGCCGGTGTGTGGTGACAGTCACAGCTCCTGCATGGAGGGTTGGTGTGTGGTGACGGTCACAGCTCCTGCATGGAGGGTCGGTGTATGGTGACAGTCACAGCTCCTGCATGGAGAGCCGGTTTGTTGTGACAGTCACAGCTCCTGCATGGAGAGCCGGTGTGTGGTGACAGTCACAGCTCCTGCATGGAGAGCTGGTGTGTTGTGACGGTCACAGCTCCTGCATGGAGAGCCGGTGTGTGGTGACGGTCACAGCTCCTGCATGGAGAGCCGGTGTGTTGTGACAGTCACAGCTCCTGCATGGAGAGCCGGTGTGGTGACAGTCACAGCTCCTGCATGGAGAGCCTGTGTGTGGTGACGGTCACAGCTCCTGCATGGAGAGCCGGTGTGTTGTGACAGTCACAGCTCCTGCATGGAGAGCCGGTGTGTGGTGACGGTCACAGCTCCTGCATGGAGAGCCGGTGTGTTGTGACAGTCACAGCTCCTGCATGGAGAGCCTGTGTGGTGACAGTCACAGCTTCTGCATGGAGAGCCGGTGTGTGGTGACGGTCACAGCTCCTGCATGGAGAGCCGGTGTGTTGTGACGGTCACAGCTCCTGCATGGAGAGCCGGTGTGTTGTGACGGTCACAGCTCCTGCATGGAGAGCCGGTGTGTGGTGACGGTCACAGCTCCTGCATGGAGAGCTGGTGTGTTGTGACAGTCACAGCTCCTGCATGGAGAGCCGGTGTGTGGTGACAGTCACAGCTTCTGCATGGAGAGCCGGTGTGTTGTGACGGTCACAGCTCCTGCATGGAGAGCCGGTGTGTTGTGACAGTCACAGCTCCTGCATGGAGAGCCGGTGTGGTGACAGTCACAGCTCCTGCATGGAGAGCCGGTGTGTGGTGACGGTCACAGCTCCTGCATGGAGAGCCGGTGTGTTGTGACGGTCACAGCTCCTGTATGGAGAGCCGGTGTGTGGTGGCAGTCACAGCTCCTGCATGGAGAGCCGGTGTGTTGTGACGGTCACAGCTCCTGCATGGAGAGCCGGTGTGTGGTGACGGTCACAGCTCCTGCATGGACAGCCGGTGTGTGGTGACAGTCACAGCTCCTGCATGGAGAGTCGGTGTGTGGTGACGGTCACAGCTCCTGCATGGAGAGCCGGTGTATTGTGACAGTCACAGCTCCTGCATGGAGGGTCGGTGTTGGTGACGGTCACAGCTCCTGCATGGAGAGCCGGTGTGTTGTGACAGTCACAGCTCCTGCATGGAGAGCCGGTGTGTGGTGACGGTCACAGCTCCTGCATGGAGAGCCGGTGTGTTGTGACAGTCACAGCTCCTGCATGGAGGGTCGGTGTGTTGTGACGGTCACAGCTCCTGCATGGAGAGCCGTGTGTGGTGACGGTCACAGCTCCTGCATGGAGAGCCGGTGTGTTGTGACGATCACAGCTCCTGCGTGGAGAGCCGGTGTGTTGTGACGGTCACAGCTCCTGCGTGGAGAGCCGGTGTGTGGTGACGGTCACAGCTCCTGCGTGGAGAGCCGGTGTGTTGTGACGGTCACAGCTCCTGCTTGGAGAGCCGGTGTGTGGTGACGATCACAGCTCCTGCATGGAGAGCCGGTGTGTGGTGACGGTCACAGCTCCTGCATGGAGAGCCGGTGTGTTGTGATGGTCACAGCTCCTGCATGGAGAGCCAGTGTGTTGTGACGGTCACAGCTCCTGCATGGAGAGCCGGTGTGTGGTGACAGTCACAGCTCCTGCATGGAGAGCCGGTGTGTGGTGACAGTCACAGCTCCTGCATGGAGAGCCGGTGTGTGGTGACAGTCACAGCTCCTGCATGGAGAGCCGGTGTGTGGTGACAGTCACAGCTCCTGCATGGAGAGCCGGTGTGTGGTGACAGTCACAGCTCCTGCATGGAGAGCCGGTGTGTGGTGACGGTCACAGCTCCTGCATGGAGAGCCGGTGTGTTGTGACGGTCACAGCTCCTGCATGGAGAGCCGGTGTGTTGTGACAGTCACAGCTCCTGCATGGAGAGCCGGTGTGTTGTGACAGTCACAGCTCCTGCATGGAGAGCCGGTGTGTTGACAGTCACAGCTCCTGCATGGAGAGCCGGTGTGTGGTGACGGTCACAGCTCCTGCATGGAGAGCCGGTGTGTTGTGACGGTCACACAGGGTGACACATGCCGCTGATTATCGGGGGCTCCAGGTATCCGGGCCCCGATGCAGCTATTCAGTCAGTGCTATTAGCGATCCTAATAACGGCTTCTCCGGCGATACTCGCTCATCTCCAGTAATAACAGCTCCGAGAACTCACAGGACTTTCCATTACGTTTAATAGCGAGACCCTATTACATATCGAGCACCGTCTGGATGAAGCCTTTACAGGGGCGTGTAAAAGTCTGTGCACCCCGGGTCAGAATGACTGTTATTGTGAACAGTTAAGCAAGTGGAGGGTGAAATGATCTCTAAGAGGCCTGAAGTTAAAGACGACACATTTCCTTTGTATTTTAGGCAGAAATAATATATATTATATACGGTATATAGACATTTTCTACAAATTAATAATTGTAAAAAGGAAAATGTGCTGATGTAAAACTTTCGCACCTCTGGAGATTTGTGTGCTGAGATAATTTTGACCCAGGCTTCACACCTTGATTAGCTTGTTAGTGTAATACAAGGGCAACAGGGGGGGGGTGGTAGTTGTGGCTGAGATATTTAATGGGACAGTTCCCAGGCTGAGTCCACTAAGCATACAGTCAGCGAGTACTTCCCCGCGGCCCCTTATGCATGAAATACTGATTTGCTGCAGTTCTTTTCCCACGAATCACCTTTTCTTCTGGTCTCAGCAGTCCAGGAGATATGGAATCCACAAAGGCAACTTTATTCCAAGGAGGAAAAAACAGTTCTTTAATAAAATAATGATAAAGTAGAGAAAGGCACGAGTACAATACTGGTTTTCCTGCTCTCTCCCTGTCACGCTCTCCAACCGCACCCACAGCAGCTGCAGCAGTCAAAGATGAGAGGAATTCCACACACCGGGCAAAACCCTACAGGGGCAGGGGGATTTTGGAAGTCCTGAGGCCCGTATTGCAGTCTTTTGCCTCCATGGTCAGTCCGTCGGTACAGGGCGACAGTTCCCTCCTGTCCTGGTGGCCTGGCAGTGCCCTGTGTCCTTATACGTCTGACCTGTTCAACAGTCCGGTCAGTCCTGGAGGGAAACAGCAGCTTCCCTTCACCTGGTGGCTGCAAGTCCAGCCCACAACTGATAACTATTGCTGTCCCTGAACTAGGTGCAGTTATTTAAAGGAGAACATACAGACATAGAATAATATATTACATTAAAATACAAAGCATACAGGTACATGGGAAGTGCATAGGGGATCACATGTCAGAAGGAGGGAGCGTAACTGAGAGGAGTGGCCACCTCCTTACATTAGGGTTATTGTTTGTTCACTATCATCGTTAGGAAAAGCCGGGTGATGAAAATTTCCCAGCTTTATAAAAACACAGCCTTTAGCCTTGTGCCAAAAAACAGCAGCGATGGGTTCTTCTAAACAACCGCCTAGCACTCTTAAAATGAAAATGGTGGAGGCCCACAAAGCAGGACAAGGCTGTAAGAAGATAGCAAAGCGTCTTCTTCAAGTTGCCCTTTCCTTAGTTCTAAATGTTATTAAGTAATGGTAGTTAACAGGAACAGTGGAGGTCAAGATAAGGTTTGGAAGATCAAGCAAAGTTTCAGCAAGAGCTGCTCGTAGGATTGCTAGAGAAACAAATCAGAACCCCTGCTTGACTGCAAAAGACCTGCAGAAAGATTTAGAAGACTCTGCAGTTGTGGTTCTTTGTTCCAATGTTCAGAGACACGTGCACAAATATGTCCTTCATGGAAGAACGTCTTAACAAGCTTGATGCATTTTGAAAATAAGTCCTGTGGATCAATGAGGTTAAAGTAGAACTTTGGCCACAATGATCAAAGGTATGTGTGGAGAAAAAGGGCATAGAATTTCAAAAAAGAACATCTTACCCACTGTTAAGCATGGGGGTGGATCAATCATGCTTTGGGGTTGTGCTGCAGCCAATAGAGCGGACAACATTTCACAGGTAGAGGGACAATGGATTCAATGCAATTTCAACAAATTCTTGATACAAACATAACACCATCTGTAAAGAAACTGAAGATGAAAAGGGGAAGAGGACGTCTTCTACAAATGGATAATGATCCTAAACACACGTCAAAATCCACAATAGACGACCTCAAAAGCCGCAAGCTGAAGACTTTACAATGGCCCTCACAGTCCTATGATCTGAACATCATTGACAATCAGTGGCTAGACCTCAAAATATCAGTGCATGCAAGACGACCTGGAAGCTCAAATCTCAATTGTCACATGTCCCTCGTATGTTGCTTTCTCATATAAAAACACTAACACGCTCCCCCGCAGTGACATCACTAGAATTAATAAATTATATGCAAACACATGTAGTGGATCAGTAAATTTGAATATAAAAATATACACAATATTCCAAAATGTTAACATTGTTTCATACAGCAAACAAAACAGTAAAAGCATGGCAGATGAGACTATTAGCTACACACAGCAGGCTGAAGCCCTGCTATGTGTAGTAGAGGCGATTGGATGATCGCAGCTTCTAGTGTCCCACGCAGACTATTGAAGTCAGTAAAAAGTGAGAAAAATGTTTTTAAAAATATAAAAAAGTAAAAAATATAAATGTTCAAATCATCCCTCTTTTGATCCATTCAAAATACACTACCTAAAAAATACACATATTTGGTATCGACGAGTTCAGAATAGTGAGATGTATCAATATATAAAAAGAATTAATCTGATCTGTAAACGGTGTAATGAGAAAACAAATCAAAATGCCAGAATTACGTTTTTTTGGTCTCCACAGCATTGAATTAAAATGCAATAACGGACGATCAAAAGATCGTATCTACACCAAAATGGTATCAATAAAAACATCAGCTCGGCACGCAAAAAATAAACCCTCATTCAGCCCCAGATCACGAAAAATGTGGACATAGTAAAAAGGCAAAACAAAAAACAAGCGTGGGATTGCACTTTTTTAAAAATTTCACTGCACTTGGAATGTTTTTCCCATTTTCCAGTACATAATATGTTAAAACCAGTGGTGTTGTTCAAAATTACAACTTGTCCCGCAAAAAAACAAGCCCTCACATGGCCATATTGACGAAAAAAAAAAAAGATGGCTCTGGGAAGAAGGGGAGCAAAAAACAAAAGCAAAAATGAAAATACCTCCGGTCATGAAGGGGTTAAAGAAAACTTTTTTATAAGTGTATACACTTCACAACAAACACTCTTCCATATATTTTAATATATATTTTTTCTCCAATTATCCATCACTGTTTTTTAACCCCTTAACGACCGCCGATACGCCTTTTAACGTCGGTAGTTAAGGGTACTTAAACCACAGCGAATTCACGGCGCTGTGGAAAAAGTATATAGCGCCCCCCAGAGTCGGATTTTCTCCAGGGTCTCGGCTACCGGGGTAGCAGAGACCCCAGAGAACATGATTCCGGTCGGTTTTTACTGACCCCGCTTTTGCGATCACCATTATTAACCAAATATTCTGGGCCATGGGTCTGACCAGACGTGTCTGACCATGCATCTTTCCAATTCCATCTTTCAAATTACAGATTTCTAATTACTATACTCTGAATTAGGCTAGAATTCTAGAATGCATTTGGCCACTCATCACTGCTGTATTATCATCATCATCTGAATCTTAACCGAGTTGTCCGCTCTATCCACAGGTAGGCTATCATCTACCCAGCTTTCCCCCTGCTTTTGACTGTCTATGAAGCGCATATAATCCCTCTCTGGTATGCTATCATCTACCCAGCTTTCCTCCTGCTATTGACGTGTGACCATGCATCTTTCCATTTTAAATTACAGATTCCTAATTACTATACTCTGAATTAGATTAGAATTGGACTGGAATTTGACTGTAAGTTAACAGAATATATAACCACTACCATGTTTCCTTTTCTTTTCACTTTCACCCCCATACTACAGTCATGGCCAAAAGTTTTGAGAATGACACAAATATTAATTTTTACAAAGTCTACTGCTTCACTTTTTCTAATGGCAATTTGCATATACTCCAGAATGTTATAAAGAGTGATCAGCTTAACAGCAATTACTTGCAAAGTCAATATTTGGCTAGAAAATGAACTTTATCCCCCAAAACACATTTCAACATCATTGCAGCCCTGCTTTAAAAGGACCAGCTAACCTCTTTTCAGTGATTGCTCCATTAACACAGGTGTGGGTGTTGATGAGGACATGGCTGGAGATCAATCTGTCATGATTAAGTAAGAATGACACCACTGGACACTTTAAAAGGAGGCTGGTGCTTGGCATCATTGTTTCTCTTCTGTTAACCATGGTTATCTCTAAAGAAACACGTGCAGTCATCATTGCAATGCACAAAAATGGCCTAACAGGGAAGAGTATCACAGCTAGAAAGATTGCACCTCAGTCAACAATCTATCGCATCATCAAGAACTTCAAGGAGAGAGGTTCCATTGTTGCCAAAAAGGCTCCAGGGCGCCCAAGAAAGACCAGAAAGCGCCAGGACCGTCTCTTAAAAGTGTTTCAGCTGCGGGATCGGGCTACCAGCAGTGCAGAGCTTGCTCAGGAATGGCAGCAGGCAGGTATGAGTGCATCTGCACGCACTGTGAGGCGGAGACTCTTGGAGCAAGGCCTGGTCTCAAGGAGGGCAGCAAAGAAGCCACTTCTCTCCAGAAAAAACATCATGGACAGACTGATATTCTGCAAAAGGTACAGGCAGTGGACTGCTGAGGACTGGGGTAAAGTTATTTTCTCTGATGAATCCTCGTTTCGATTGTTTGGGACATCAGGAAAACGCCTCATTCGGAGAAGACAAGGTGAGCTCTACCACCAGTCTTGTTTCATGCCAACTGTTAAACATCCTGAAACCATTCATGTGTGGGGTTGCTTCTCAGCCAAGGGAATCGGCTCTCTCACAGTCTTGCCTAAAAACACAGCCATGAATAAAGAATGGTACCAGAATGTCCTCCAAGAGCAACTTCTCCCAACCCTCCAAGAGCAGTTTGGCGATCAACAATGCCTTTTCCAGCTTGATGGAGCACCTTGCCATAAAGCAAAGGTGATAACTAAATGGCTCAGGGAACAAAACATAGAGATTTTGGATCCATGGCCTGGAAACTCCCTAGATCTTAATCCCATTGAGAACTTGTGGTTAGTGTTGAGCGATACGATAATGCAAATATCGGCTATCGGCCGATATTAGCTCTATCGGCCTTTCGATAATTCGTTTCGATATTTTCGTCTTATCGAATACCGGAATCGGAAGTTCCCATAATTATTTGCGAGGCAATGTGATTTTATTCAGCCAATAAGGAATCCTAAGAAGTGTGGGCACATCCTGTACTGCTGCGGTCATGTTAACTAATGGCATGGCTGTGATTGGATGCTGAAATGATGTCAGAATGCACTATAAAAGGCGCCGCCGCCATTTTAGCGTCACTGTGCTGTGAATTCAGTAAGGGACAGAACGCTGCTGTGCTGACTCTGAGGGACAGTTAGAGATTGCGATTTAGTGTACTGTGCTGTAGGCAGGCTAGCACCAACCGCTGTGTAAAGCTTCCTTTTGCCTGCAGTGTTGTTTTAACAGCTCTGCAAGGTGTGTGTGAGTGCAGGTGACGCTGCAGTTTGCTCTGCATGCAACGCTGTCTGTAGGCATCTGCACCTGTCACTCACAGACTCTTTTTTTTTCCTTCAGTGTAATTCTTGCTGCTCCATGCAATTTAACTATTAGTGTGACGCGCTTCCATCCGTATCCAATACATTGGTTGCAAACACTATAGAAGTAGACAAAGGAGTAGCCTTTCACAGATTGTGATTTGTGAACAGTTGTGTTTCAGTGTTCACTTCAGTCTCTGCGTAATAACCACACTTAGGCCTTATAACTTTTCTGACTTTCTTTATCAATCTACCAAGATGAAGAAGTCAGTGAGTAAGGCACGTGGTCGTGGCCGTGGAGTTTCAGCAGGGAGAGGACGTGGGGATTCTGTGTCTGCTGCCGCCCTCAGTGACACAGCATCCACCATTTATCCCCGTGAGCGTTCCTTTATGCGCACTTTGGTAGGAGCTCGGTGTGCCCCCTTGCTGCGGGAAGAACAAATTGAAGCCGTTGTTGGTTGGATGGCAGCCAATGCATCGACTTCAATTCCTTCCACCTCCTCTCAGGAACACAACACTGTTGAGCAACCATCTGTCTGTTCACCGCCTGTCAAATTGCCAAGGCAGTCAGAGAGTTCTGTACAGGAGCCAGCTGAGTCTCTGCTTCTGTTCTCAGAATCTGTTGGCTCGCAAACACGGGCACAGGCAAGCAGCATTCTGCAATTTGAAGAAGAGGGAGTATGCAGTGATGCGCAACAGCTGTGTCTCTCTCAATCTGAAGAGGCGGGTGAGCCAGTGCCGATGGACAGCACACCGCAGAACGCATCTTATGATGATGATGAGACTCAGGTGCCAGGTTTTGTGGAGCATGGTGCTGCCCAGACCATCCAACAGCAGCAGGTGTTGGAAGAGGGTAGTGGAGATGATGAAGTCCGAGACCCAACATGGCGTGAGCAACAGCAAGGTGGTGGGAGCAGCTCTGAGGAAGAGATTGTCCCAACGGTACAAAGAGGAGGGAGAGGTAGGCTGCAGACTCGCTTGCCTGTAGCCTCCAGTTTGGCACCTGTTGGGAGCAGTTCTCTTAGAAATGTCAAAATTGGCGCTCCCATGACTTGCACTGCGTGGTCCTTTTTTGACAGACTTGTAGATAATATTTGCTATGTTCAATGCAAGCTGTGTAAGCAAAAAGTTAAAAGAGGTAAAAATATCAGGAACCTGAATACCACAAATATGTGGACACATGTACGGACAAAGCACGTAGCTGAGTTCCAAAGACACACTGGAGATGTAGGCCAACCTACAGCAGCACCTACATCTTTACGTCATGTTCGAGCCTCTACCTCCAGCTCTCACACACCTGTTTTGGCTTCCTCACAGGATCTCCATGGAAGAACCTCGGTCACTGTTGTCCATAGACAAACTGTTATTCCACCCACTGCAGCAAGTTCACAGTCATCGTCACACTCCCAGTACAAAAAACAGCCATCGGTAACACAGGCATGGGATAAAAGACGGCCATACTCGGCAAACCATCCACGAGCACAGGCTCTGAATGCTGGCCTTGCAAAACTCCTGTCCCTTGAAATGCTGTCATTCAGGCTGGTGGAGACTGACAGTTTCAGGAACTTTATGGCATTGGCAGTCCCACAATATAATGTGCCAAGCCGATTTTATTTCAGCAGGCAAGCTGTCCCTGCTCTGCAAAAACATGTCGAGGGAAACATTAAACATGCGCTACTAAACGCCGTCAGTAGCAGGGTCCACCTGACCACCGATGCGTGGACCAGTACCCATGGCCAGGGACGATACCTTTCCCTCACTGCCCATTGGGTCAATGTTGTGGAGCCGGGTACAGATCTTGCCAGTGGCGCTGTACGTGTTCTGCCAACTCCAAGGATTGCAGGAATCCAGTCTGTGCACATTGATTCCTCCTCCTACTCCAGTTCCTCAGAATCATCGCTGCACGAGCCGTCACGGTATACCTCCACATGGACCCGTGAACGCTTACCTGTTGCGACCGATATGAGCACAGCCGTGGCCAAACGTCAACAGGCCGTCCTGAAATTAATTCCCATGGGGAATCGAAGCCACACAGCGCAGGAGCTCTGGGATGCCATCAAGCAGGAGAGCGACGTGTGGTTTTTGTCAGCTAATCTGCAGCCAGGCTTGGTAGTGTGTGACAATGGCCGAAATCTGGTGGCAGCTCTGGGCCTTGGCAACCTCACTCACATACCATGTCTGGCACATGTGCTCAACTTGGTCGTGCAGAGTTTTTTGAGGGACTATCCGGATCTTGATGCACTGCTGCACAAGGTCCGCCTAGAGTGCGCTCACTTGCGACGTTCCAGCATGGCCAGATCGCGCATTGCAGCTCTGCAAGTCAGATTTCGCCTTCCTGAACATCGCATCATATGTGACGTACCCACCAGGTGGAATTCCACGTTACATATGTTGGAGCGGTTGTGTGAGCAGCAGCCAGCAGTAATGGAGTATCAGCTGCAACAGGCGCAATCAACTCGCAATTTGCGCCGTTCACACTTCACCACTACTGAGTGGGCCTCTATGAAGGACATCTGCGACGTTTTGCGTGCGTTTGATGTCTCAACGCGGATGGCGAGTGCAGATGATGCACTAGTCAGCATGACTGTCCCCCTTATCTGCCTGCTTCAGAAATCACTGAAAGCACTAAAGGAAGAGGTTTTGGAAGAGGTGGAGGATGAGGAGTCACAAATTCAATTACCTTCAGGACAGTCAGCGCAACGTGGTTCCTCACAAAGGGCTGGGCAGGGCTCACTTTGTGAGGAGGATGAGGAGGAGGAGGAGTCAATGGAGGAGGAAGAAATCCCTACAGAGGAAGGTACACAACGCTGTAGTCAGTATGTAGAGCGAGGTTGGGGTGATGCAGAGGAGACAGAGATGACGCCTCTTCCAGAGGACAGCCCTTGTTGGCCAGTTGGGAGTCTGCAGCACATGGTTTATTTCATGCTTCAGTGCCTAAGAAACGACCGCCGCATCGCCCACATTCTCAGCACGTCAGATTATTGGGTGTACACCCTCCTAGACCCTCGCTACCGGGACAACTTACAAACCCTCATCACACCGGTGAACCGGGACCGTAAAATGCAGGAGTACCAAGACACACTGGTGCAATCCATACTGTTGTACATTCCAGCCGAGAGAGATGCTGCTGCTGCTGCTACTGCTTTACAAAGCAGCTCTGTGCGTCGAGGCAGTGTAGACACCTCTACAACAAGAGGGAGCAGAAGCAGCGCCTCTGCACAGGGCAAGAACTGTATGTTACAAATGTGGCAAAGTTTTGTGACAGCGCCAGCAAGGTCTACACCATCCGAGACGGCTCCAGTCACCAGGAAGAAACGTTTCCGTAAGATGGTGACAGACTACTTGGCTTTCCCTCTAAGTGTACTCCCAGATGCCTCTTCCCCTTTCAAATTTTGGGTCTCTAAGTTGGATACATGGCCAGAGCTTAGCCAGTATGCATTGGAGGTGCTGGCTTGCCCTGCTGCCAGTGTATTATCTGAGCGTGTCTTTAGTGCTGCAGGTGGTGTAGTAACAGACCGTCGCATGCGACTATCCTCAGAGAATGTAGACCAGCTTACTTTTCTGAAAATGAACAAGGCATGGATCTCACCTGAATTTGCCTGTCCGTTTTCAGATTAAATAACTGTTTGGCAACGTTTTCCATGTCTCCGGTTATGTTCATCTTTCTACCACCTGAACTCTACTCCCTGGGCTACAACACCGCCATTTGTTGCTCGTAAGTAATTGGCAGGGGTACTGACTCCTGGCCAGCCTGGTTACAGCACGACAGCTGTTTCCTGGCAGTGTGAACGTCAATTATCCTCCAATAAGTTGTGCTGTCGTGTTGCATTCGGGTTAGCCGACTCTATGGTGCCTGCAGTTTAGGTGATTCCTATGTGTGCTGTGGGATATGTAAATAAAGGCGGTTTCCATTGTGACAATAGGATAAGCACCCACTGTAGGACTGTGTGATTCTGTAACTGCGGACGGCTTGCGTCCTGTCAACTTACATTTTCATGGGTGCGTTCTTCTACCCGTCCGGGGTCCAGTACCGTCAAGTGGTTCTCCCCAGTGCCTTTGGCCTAGGTGCCTCCATCTCCGTATCCGAGTTCCAGCAACGTCTGCTGGTCCTTGGTAGTGCTTTGGAGCACAGGTACCTCCTGCTTAGTAACCGTGTCACAGTAACGTCAGCTGGTACTCGGTTGTGACATTGCCTCTTTTCCTTCTGCTACCCGTCCGGGGTCCAGTACCGTCAAGTGGTTCTCCCCAGTGCCTTTGGCCTAGGTGCCTCCATCTCCGTATCCGAGTTCCAGCAACGTCTGCTGGTCCTTGGTAGTGCTTTGGAGCACAGGTACCTCCTGCTTAGTAACCGTGTCACAGTAACGTCAGCTGGTACTCGGTTGTGACATTGCCTCTTTTCCTTCTGCTACCCGTCCGGGGTCCAGTACCGTCAAGTGGTTCTCCCCAGTGCCTTTGGCCTAGGTGCCTCCATCTCCGTATCCGAGTTCCAGCAACGTCTGCTGGTCCTTGGTAGTGCTTTGGAGCACAGGTACCTCCTGCTTAGTAACCGTGTCACAGTAACGTCAGCTGGTACTCGGTTGTGACATTGCCTCATTTCCTTCTGCTACCCGTCCGGGGTCCAGCACAGTCAGCTGGTCCTTGTTACTTCCATTGTCTCTTGCTCCATCTGATACCCGTCAGGGTTCCAGTAACGTCAGCTGTTTCTCGGAAATTAGACGACATTAAAGACCACCCAGAAGAAGATGACAACAACAAGGACGACGAGCATGAAGCCAACCAGCCTGAACACCATCACAAAGAAAAAATAAAAGATTACCAAGAAGAAGATCACCAACAGGACAAAGAAGGTTAAGACAAACTACAAGATACAGAACAAGAGACAGAAGAACAATAAGCAAAAGATCAAAAAGCAGAAGAACATTAAGTATAAGACCAAAATGAAGAGCAAAATATATGCTCTAAATTCTAAGCAGAAGAAGACTAAGCAGTGTATGGGGGTGAGTCCGTTCCTCCTCGTGGTGCCCCTGGAAAATGCCTGCTGCTGCAGGCTAAACTGAACATGGACAAATACTGTTGTAATTTAAATCTTTTGTGACAGCAAGAACGGAAGGATGAACAATTCATACTTTTACAGATTACAAGTACAGGAATCTCTGTCACAAATAAGAATATGATGAAGAAGATGAAGAGGAAGAAGATGAAGAATTTGAATATGAAGAAGATTAATTAGTTTAATAATAACAATATGAGTAATGTAAACAAAAACATGAATAGCAAGAAGTTTAAGAAGAAAATTAAGAAGGTGAAGATGAAGAATAATTTGATGAGAAAGATGATGCTGCTGCTGAAGATTATGAAGGAGAAAGTGTGGCACTGGCAAAAGTTAAAAAGGTGAAGAGCATGGAAGTTGTGAAACATACATATTTGCCAAAATAGAAAAAAGGTTAACAACATTGTCAATTTGTTAGTCAATCCAAACGTATTTCCAAAAAAATATATATGAATGCTATTCCAATGCATTGGGTTAAACATGTATGCCTTTATTGTCTCCTCAACCTCCCCCAATACATTCTACATTAGTCTTTGTTGTTTTCCTTCATGTACAATTAACCAACAAGGCAAGAATGGTTTTTTTTAATTTCGATATTTTGTTCCCATAGACTTACATGGGACTTCCGGTATCGAAATCGGATATCGACGATATTTAGTGCTATCGGCGATACAATTTCGATACGATATTTTTAGATATCGAGCAATATCGCTCAACACTACTTGTGGTCAATCATCTAGAGACGGGTGGACAAACAAAAACCTAAAAATTCTGACAAAATGAAAGCATTGATTGTGCAAGAATGGACTGCTATCAGTCAGGATTTGGTCCAGAAGTTGATTGAGAGCATGCCAGGGAGAATTGCAGAGGTCCTGAAGAAGAAGGGTCAACACTTCAAATATTGACTTGCTGCATTAACTCATTCTAACTGTCAATATAAGCTTTTGTTACTCATATGTTTGCAATTATATTTCTGTCTGTGATAAAAACATCTGTCAAACACTCACATAAAAACCAGAGGGCAGCATATCATGTGAAAATATAATATTTGTCTCATTCTCAAAACTTTTGGCCATGACTGTACTTACTTTCTTCCTATCTCCTGTAATCCCCCACCTAGTAAGGAATTAGTCATTTCCCCTCAATCCTCCCCAGCCATCTCACCTTTTCTTCAGAACTGTTCCTCCACATACAATCCTTTTTATCCAGACACACACAGCCACATCCTGCTACCGCCTTCTAACACTGTCAGTTACTATTCATTGCTGGTGACATATCCCCAACTCCTGGCTCTCCTCAACACATCCCCACACTCACTTCTATCACCCTGCCACAATCCTCTACACATTTTCGCAACCATGATAACCTCATACCCATTCCCCCGGTCCCCTTACCTGGAGCACTATGGAACGCACGCTCTGTCTGCAATAAACTGTCATTTATCCATGACCTGTTGATCACCAACAAACTCTCCTTCCTTGGCATCACTGAAACCTGGCTCACCCCCTCTGACTCAGTCTCTTCAGCTGCACTCTCTTACAGTGGATTCGGCCTCTCTCACACCCCTGGCTCCAGCAACAAACGTGGTGGAGGAGTTGGTTTGCTCTTGTCTGATAGCTGCTCCATTACCCCAATTCCACTACCCCCCTCCGCTACTATTCCCTCGTTTGAGGTGTACTCCGTCCGCATCTACTCCCCCTCCAACCTCCAGCTGGCTGTCATCTACCGCCCCCCAGACCTAACCATCTCCACCTTTCTTGACCACTTCATCACCTGGCTACTTCATTTCCTCTCTGCTGACATCCCCACTATCATCATGGGTGACTTCAACATCCTCATTGACATTTGCACCCCAGCCGCCTCTAAACTTTTATCGCTCACTGCCTCCTTTGGCCTCACTCAATGGTCCTCTGTGGCCATTCACAAAGATGGTCTCACGCTGGACCTTATCTTCACCTGCCTCTGTTCCCTTACTAATCTCACTAACTCACGTGTTGTGAATGTGCCAAAAATGGTTTCTGAGCAGAGGCTCCCTCTGGTGGTTACTGACAGTACTGAACCTTTCAGCAAGGAGTGGCAATCTGGGATCACGGATTGGTCTGATATAAGGGAGGTTCTCTCCCATGATGGTTGCCGCTGATCAATGGTTCTTGTCTCAATTGTGGTTCCTGGTTCATTTGGAAGCTTGCTGAGTCTTGCCTGCATCTTCTGCTATCAGATAAGATATTTTCTGCTTTTATTTTTGTGCTTGCTTTTTGCATTGTTCCCTGCACTTCTGTGGAGGTCAGCCAGGTCCCCTCCGGGGGGCTTGTGCTCCTCTCAGTTTATCTGGAGCCACTGTTGTTTGTTCATTTGCTTTTTCCTGTTTTTTCAGTGGCTGCGGCTTAGTTTTGTTACACCAGAGAACTGATTTAGGTGGTAGAGGTCGTGTGATCTCAGGTGTTTTTGCAATCAGTAGTGTTGTTTTTTTTTAGGGTTTTTTTTGGATTGCAGTGAGTATCCTTTCCTATACTTTTCTGTCTAGACAGATTGGGCCCCAGCGTTTGCTCATTCTATTTTCTGTCTGTGTCCGTGCTTCCTCTTGTCTAACCGCCATTACATGTTTGGGGGCTTCCTATTTTCTTTGGGGATCTGCTCCGGGGCAAATAGCTTTCATATTTCTGCCTTTAGGTGTAGTTATCTCTCAGGCTGTGACGAGGCGTCTAGGATCAACGTAGGAACGCTCCACGGCTACCTCTAGTTGTGTGGTTAGTTCAGGTTACTGCAATCCAATAGGTTCCAGCCTCTCTGGTGTATTGCCGTTTTTGCTTACTCTCCTCAGCTACCATAACATAACAGTATCACCGGCCCAAAACTGGAAATTATATGGTACTCACAGAAGGAAAAAATAGTGTGGGAAAAAAAAAAGTTGTCAGAGTTGTCAGAGATTTTTTTTTTCCTGTTAGTTGCATTTTTTCCCTCTTTCTCTCTGGGTGCTGAGGAGGATTTTTTTTTCTCTCAATGGAGCTTGCACAGTTGTCTGGCCGTGTGGATCAGCTTGCCACTGAGGTTCGGAGTATTGCTACCTATCTTGCTGGGTTGCCGGTTGTGGAGCCTAGGATTCCCATGCCAGATTTGTTTTTGGGGGATCGGGCTAAATTTCTGAATTTCAAAAATAACTGTAAGTTGTTTTTTGCCTTAAAGCCTAGGTCCTCAGGAAACGCAGCACAGCAGGTTCAAATTGTCATCTCTCTCCTGCGCGGCGATCCTCAGGATTGGGCTTTTTCCCTGACACCTGGGGATCCTGTTTTGAATGATATTGATGCATTTTTTCTGGCTCTGGGGTTATTGTACGATGAACCTAATGTCACTGATCAAGCTGAAAAAACCTTGTTGGCATTAAATCAGGGTCTTGAAGACGCTGAGTTGTACTGTCAGAAATTCCGAAAGTGGGCAGTTCTGACCAAATGGAATGATGATGCTTTGACAGCCCTTTTTCGGAAGGGGCTGTCAGAGAATGTAAAGGATGTTATGGTGTGATTCCCTGCTCCCTCTGGTCTCAATGATTCTATGTCATTGGCTATTCAAATTGACAGACGTTTGCGTGAGCGCAGAGGTATGCGTGAGATGGTGTTGCCTTGTGAGCCAGCTTCTGAGCCCATGCAGTGTGATGGAGTGACTTCTGGGGCACAGCGTCATGAGTTTCAAAAGCGCAATGGGTTATGTTTCTACTGTGGTGATGCCTCTCATGCTATTTCAGTCTGCCCTAAACGGGGAAGACGTTTTGCACGCTCAGTTGTCTTGGGTAGTGTTCAGACTAAATTTTTGTTGACTGTTACCCTTATTTGCTCCTTGTCCACATTTTCTGCTCAGGCTTTTGTTGATTCAGAAGCAGCTATTAACCTGATGGATTTTGACTTTGCCAAATGTTGTGGGTTTCCCATGATACCCTTGCGGAAGTCTATTCCCCTACTGGGCATTGATTCTACCCCTTTGGCAGACAATAAACCCCAGTTTTCTACTCAGGTGATAATGAGGGTTGAACCAGATCATCAGGAGAGTTGCAAATTTCTGGTGCTGTATAATCTGCATGACATTATTGTACTAGGTTTCCCTTGGTTACAGATTCATAATCCTGTTTTGTATTGGAAATCTGTGTCTGTGACCAGTTGGGGCTGCCAATGTGCTAATGCCGACACTCCTGTTTTTTCTGCCTCTCCCCAGTCTCAGGATGTTCCTGACTTTTTGACTGATTTTTCGGATGTATTTAGTGAAAGTAAATCTGCATCCTTGCCCCCTCACAGGAGCTATGATTGCGCTATTGAATTAGTGCCTGGTGGTAAATTTCCTAAAGGTCGCCTTTTTAACTTGTCTGTACCTGAACACGATGCTATGCGATCTTATATCAAGGAGTCATTGGAGAAGGGTCATATCAGACCATCCTCTTCACCCTTGGGTGCCGGTTTTTTCTTTGTGGCCAAAAAGTATGGTTCATTGAGGCCGTGTATTGATTATCGTCTCTTGAATAAGATCACTGTGAAGAATCAATATCCTTTACCCTTGATTTCTGACCTGTTTTCCAGGGTGAAAAGTGCTAGTTGGTTTAACAAACTTGACCTCAGGGGGGCGTATAACCTTATTTGCATTAAGCACGGGGATGAATGGAAGACGGCATTTAATACCCCAGAGGGGCATTTTGAGTACCTAGTGATGCCCTTTGGGCTCACTAATGCTCCTTCCGTCTTCCAATCCTTCATGAATGATATTTTCAGGGATTTTGTGGATAAATTTCTGATTGTTTATTTGGATGATATCTTGATTTTTTCCAATGACTGGGACTCTCATGTGAAACATTCAGTAAATTACAAAAACATGGCACTCAAAAAACTGTATAGAAAACGGTGCACAAGTAGGGTCTCCAGCCCAAATAGTAGAATCAAAACAAAACTTGGCACTCAAATATTGAATAAATGGACCAAAAATGAAGGTAGTTGCTGTGGTTATTGTCTTTTTATTTGCATCCGTGAAAGATGAAGGTGACGTACATAACAGATGATGAACGTTTTCGGCTATACAACATTAGCCTTCCTCAGATAATATGTACAAATTTTGCACTGTAATGTATCAAAGTAACAAAAGAAACAATGTGAGTACACACAAAAAAATACAACAATAGATGCAATAAAATAGAGAGCAACAGTTGTAACGAAGTGAAAACATCTTAAATACAAATGGACACATCAAAAATGGAAGAATATCACATGGCTTGTTTATCCAGAGGTGCTCAGTGAACATTTGAGAAAATTTTGTTAAAGACATTACTTGTAATATCACAAAAGAGAGTAAATAGATGTGAGCCAAATACCGAAAAGGATATAGAGATCACCAAATCAGAGTGTTGTGATCTATGATTCGTGTAATGTATGCGGCGAGCAATACCTGTAATGAAATCGCAGATATTTAATTATGCAGTGATAAATGGTAGCCCACACTTGTGGAAACTGCCAAAGCGTCAGGGATAAAAAGGGTGACAAAGGGAAAAAAAAAAGGAGGGGGACAGAAGTAAGGAAAAGGACAATCAAAAGAAAAAGAAAAATAAAGAAGGAGAAGCAAAGGAAAAAACAAAGAAAAAAACGGCAAAGAGAAAAACAATAAGGAATACCTTAGAAAAGACGGATGTGGAAAATAAAATGAATTCAACCACAGGAGATGAGCAACTGTAAAAGAAACAGTTAAAAAGTAAAAAATGCAGTAAGATGTCTATAGAGTAAAGAGTATAGCTGTGTACTAAAAGTAAAAATAATACCTTGGAATGCAAAAATTGGGGACAGAGCGCTGGTAGCCAAAGCTAATACCGATAAAGCGCTAAAAAAGACCAAACAAAACGGTTTATATTTTAGTTTTTACAAAATAAGTACACAGAAAAAAGAAAAGAAAAAAATTGACATAAAAAAATATTGCCAGTGGGGAAAATTACCTATAAAATGATGCTTTGTATCCTACCAAAACGAGGACTAAAAAAATAAGAAGAGAAAGAAAGCAGCATGAAATAAACGTAATTGAGTAAAGTGTGCTCTAAAAGAAGTGTACATAATGGGTTAAAAGGTTAAATACCTGGGGGGAGGCCACACTGGGACAAAGGAAAAGCGCTGTAGGCTACAGTGGTAGCAATGGAGGAGCGCTGAGAAGAGAAAATAATTGTGAACAAGCAGGCAATGGGAGGCAGGCGATAAGGAGTGCAAAATAAAAGCGTCCCACAGGGATTGTGAGATAAATACCTTGAGAAGCTTGCAGAAGCAGTTGTGGCCGTCAAGAGGTAGGACACTATGTGCGCCCTACTTCCGGGTTTAAGAAGGCCCCAGGAATCGCGTCATAGTGACGTGGGGCCATACGAGTCATATGACGCTGTAGAATGGGAGGACTGCGGCAAGACAAAAGGGAACAGTGTAAAAAGTAAATGGTGTACAAAAAAGGAAGATATAAGAGAAGATAAAAAAAGGGGGAAGCAAATGTATAGAAAAAGAGAAGAAAGTATATAGAGAGATTGGGGATATATAAGGAATGAGGAAAACGGAGAAAACAGGGGAAGGTAAAAACATGGCAATAGAATTATGGCAATGAAATAATATTGAGAAAGAAAGAAAAAAAATGGGACGAAGACATAGAGTAGAGAGAAGGAAGGGGTGGGGGTGTTGAAAAAAACAGGAGAGATGGAGAATACAGAGGGTATGGAGAGACATGGTGTGATCATACAATACCATAGTGATGGTGAAGCAGAGTATGTGAAACCAATATGGGATCAGCGATTCTAGAGATAAGATACAGATAATAATACAATTAATAGAGTATACAAATCATGAACAAATGTTACATAAGAAATATATATAAATAACCTAAAGTAAAGCTGAGACATCATATTTAGAGTTGAGCGATACTTTCCGATATCCTAAAGTATCGGAATCGTAATGGTATCGCCGATATCACTAAAATATCGGCGATACCCGATACCGATACCGGAAGTCCCATGTAAGTCTATGGGAACAAAATATCGAAATTAAAAAAAACCCATTCTTGCCTTGTTGGTTAATTGTACATGAAGGAAAACAAGAAAGAGTAATGTAGAATGTATTGGGGGAGGTTGAGGAGACATTAAAGGCATAGATGTTTGACCCAATCCAATGGAATAGCATTAATTTTTTTTTTTTAGGAAATACGTTCGGATTGACGAACAAATTGACAATGTTGTTAACCTTTTTTCTATTTTGTCAAATATGTCTGTTTCACAACTTCCATGGTCTTCACCTTTTTAACTTTTCACACACTTTCTCCTTCATAATTTTCAGCAGCATCATCTTTCTCATCAAATTATTCTTCATCTTCACCTTATTAATCTTCTAAAACTTCTTGCTATTCATCTTTTTGTTAACATTACTTATATTGTTCTTATTAAACAGTTATTATTCTTCATATTCTACTTCTTCATCTTCTTCCTATTCATCCTTTTCATCATATTCTTATTTGTGACAGACATTCCTGTACTTGTAATCTGTAAAACTCTGAATTTTCATCCTTCCGTTCTTGCTGTCACGAAAGATTTTAATTACAACAGTATTTGTCCGCGTTCAGTTTAGCCTGCAGCAGCATCAGGCATTTTCCAGGGGCACCACGAGGAGGAACGGACTCACCCCCATACACTGCTTAGTCTTCTTCTGCTTAGAATTTAGAGCATATATTTTGCTCTTCATTTTGGTCTTATACTTAATGTTCTTCTGCTTTTTGATCTTCTGCTTATTGTTCTTCTGTCTCTTGTTCTGTATCTTGTAGTTTGTCTTAACCTTCTTTGTCCTGTTGGTGATGGTACAAAAGCCAATGGAAGTAACGAGGACCAGCTGACTGTGCTGGAACCCGGAGGGTCAGCAGAAGGAAAAGAGCCAATGGCACAACCGAGGACCAGCTGACGTTACTGGGACAGGGTTACTAAGCAGGAGGTACCTGTGCTCCAAAGCACTACCAAGGACCAGCAAACGTTGCTGGAACTCGGATACCGACATGGAGGCACCTAGGCCAAAGGCACTGCGGAGAACCAGCTGACGGTACTGGAACCCGGATGGGTAGCAGAAGGTACAAGAACCAATGAAAGTAACGAGGACCAGCTGACTGTGCTGGAACCCGGAGGGTCAGCAGAAGGAAAAGAGCCAATGGCACAACCGAGGACCAGCTGACGTTACTGGGACAGGGTTACTAAGCAGGAGGTACCTGTGCTCCAAAGCACTACCAAGGACCAGCAGACGTTGCTGGAACTCGGATACCGACATGGAGGCACCTAGGCCAAAGGCACTGCGGAGAACCAGCTGACGGTACTGGAACCCGGATGGGTAGCAGAAGGTACCCATGGAAATTAAAGTTGAGGCAGCAGGACTGTTTGCCGTTCACACAGCAGGGGAACAGCTGACATTACTGAACCCCAGTAACACAGGAGCAAGTGTAGACTGTGCTAACAGCACTTCCGAGAAACAACTGGCGGTGTTGTAACCCAGGGATGAGAAGAGAACATGGTGGAGGCAGCAGGACTATTTGCCGTTCACACAGCAGGGGAACAGCTGACATTACTGAACCCCAGTAACACAGGAGCAAGTGTAGACTGTGCTAACAGCACTTCCGAGAAACAACTGGCGGTGTTGTAACCCAGGGATGAGAAGAGAACATGGTGGAGGCAGCAGGACTATTTGCCGTTCACACAGCAGGGGAACAGCTGACATTACTGAACCCCAGTAACACGGGAGCAAGTGTAGACTGTGCTAACAGCACTTCCGAGAAACAACTGGCGGTGTTGTAACCCAGGGATGAGAAGAGAACATGGTGGAGGCAGCAGGACTATTTGCCGTTCACACAGCAGGGGAACAGCTGACATTACTGAACCCCAGTAACACAGGAGCAAGTGTAGACTGTGCTAACAGCACTTCCGAGAAACAACTGGCGGTGTTGTAACCCAGGGATGAGAAGAGAACATGGTGGAGGCAGCAGGACTATTTGCCGTTCACACAGCAGGGGAACAGCTGACATTACTGAACCCCAGTAACACGGGAGCAAGTGTAGACTGTGCTAACAGCACTTCCGAGAAACAACTGGCGGTGTTGTAACCCAGGGATGAGAAGAGAACATGGTGGAGGCAGCAGGACTATTTGCCGTTCACACAGCAGGGGAACAGCTGACATTACTGAACCCCAGTAACACAGGAGCAAGTGTAGACTGTGCTAACAGCACTTCCGAGAAACAACTGGCGGTGTTGTAACCCAGGGATGAGAAGAGAACATGGTGGAGGCAGCAGGACTATTTGCCGTTCACACAGCAGGGGAACAGCTGACATTACTGAACCCCAGTAACACGGGAGCAAGTGTAGACTGTGCTAACAGCACTTCCGAGAAACAACTGGCGGTGTTGTAACCCAGGGATGAGAAGAGAACATGGTGGAGGCAGCAGGACTATTTGCCGTTCACACAGCAGGGGAACAGCTGACATTACTGAACCCCAGTAACACGGGAGCAAGTGTAGACTGTGCTAACAGCACTTCCGAGAAACAACTGGCGGTGTTGTAACCCAGGGATGAGAAGAGAACATGGTGGAGGCAGCAGGACTATTTGCCGTTCACACAGCAGGGGAACAGCTGACATTACTGAACCCCAGTAACACGGGAGCAAGTGTAGACTGTGCTAACAGCACTTCCGAGAAACAACTGGCGGTGTTGTAACCCAGGGATGAGAAGAGAACATGGTGGAGGCAGCAGGACTATTTGCCGTTCACACAGCAGGGGAACAGCTGACATTACTGAACCCCAGTAACACAGGAGCAAGTGTAGACTGTGCTAACAGCACTTCCGAGAAACAACTGGCGGTGTTGTAACCCAGGGATGAGAAGAGAACATGGTGGAGGCAGCAGGACTATTTGCCGTTCACACAGCAGGGGAACAGCTGACATTACTGAACCCCAGTAACACGGGAGCAAGTGTAGACTGTGCTAACAGCACTTCCGAGAAACAACTGGCGGTGTTGTAACCCAGGGATGAGAAGAGAACATGGTGGAGGCAGCAGGACTATTTGCCGTTCACACAGCAGGGGAACAGCTGACATTACTGAACCCCAGTAACACAGGAGCAAGTGTAGACTGTGCTAACAGCACTTCCGAGAAACAACTGGCGGTGTTGTAACCCAGGGATGAGAAGAGAACATGGTGGAGGCAGCAGGACTATTTGCCGTTCACACAGCAGGGGAACAGCTGACATTACTGAACCCCAGTAACACAGGAGCAAGTGTAGACTGTGCTAACAGCACTTCCGAGAAACAACTGGCGGTGTTGTAACCCAGGGATGAGAAGAGAACATGGTGGAGGCAGCAGGACTATTTGCCGTTCACACAGCAGGGGAACAGCTGACATTACTGAACCCCAGTAACACGGGAGCAAGTGTAGACTGTGCTAACAGCACTTCCGAGAAACAACTGGCGGTGTTGTAACCCAGGGATGAGAAGAGAACATGGTGGAGGCAGCAGGACTATTTGCCGTTCACACAGCAGGGGAACAGCTGACATTACTGAACCCCAGTAACACGGGAGCAAGTGTAGACTGTGCTAACAGCACTTCCGAGAAACAACTGGCGGTGTTGTAACCCAGGGATGAGAAGAGAACATGGTGGAGGCAGCAGGACTATTTGCCGTTCACACAGCAGGGAACAGCTGACATTACTGAACCCCAGTAACACGGGAGCAAGTGTAGACTGTGCTAACAGCACTTCCGAGAAACAACTGGCGGTGTTGTAACCCAGGGATGAGAAGAGAACATGGTGGAGGCAGCAGGACTATTTGCCGTTCACACAGCAGGGGAACAGCTGACATTACTGAACCCCAGTAACACAGGAGCAAGTGTAGACTGTGCTAACAGCACTTCCGAGAAACAACTGGCGGTGTTGTAACCCAGGGATGAGAAGAGAACATGGTGGAGGCAGCAGGACTATTTGCCGTTCACACAGCAGGGGAACAGCTGACATTACTGAACCCCAGTAACACGGGAGCAAGTGTAGACTGTGCTAACAGCACTTCCGAGAAACAACTGGCGGTGTTGTAACCCAGGGATGAGAAGAGAACATGGTGGAGGCAGCAGGACTATTTGCCGTTCACACAGCAGGGGAACAGCTGACATTACTGAACCCCAGTAACACAGGAGCAAGTGTAGACTGTGCTAACAGCACTTCCGAGAAACAACTGGCGGTGTTGTAACCCAGGGATGAGAAGAGAACATGGTGGAGGCAGCAGGACTATTTGCCGTTCACACAGCAGGGGAACAGCTGACATTACTGAACCCCAGTAACACGGGAGCAAGTGTAGACTGTGCTAACAGCACTTCCGAGAAACAACTGGCGGTGTTGTAACCCAGGGATGAGAAGAGAACATGGTGGAGGCAGCAGGACTATTTGCCGTTCACACAGCAGGGAACAGCTGACATTACTGAACCCCAGTAACACGGAGCAAGTGTAGACTGTGCTAACAGCACTTCCGAGAAACAACTGGCGGTGTTGTAACCCAGGGATGAGAAGAGAACATGGTGGAGGCAGCAGGACTATTTGCCGTTCACACAGCAGGGGAACAGCTGACATTACTGAACCCCAGTAACACAGGAGCAAGTGTAGACTGTGCTAACAGCACTTCCGAGAAACAACTGGCGGTGTTGTAACCCAGGGATGAGAAGAGAACATGGTGGAGGCAGCAGGACTATTTGCCGTTCACACAGCAGGGGAACAGCTGACATTACTGAACCCCAGTAACACAGGAGCAAGTGTAGACTGTGCTAACAGCACTTCCAAGCAACAACTGGCGGTGTTGGAGCCCAGGGTCAAGGAGGGTGTAGGCAGAGGCCTAGTATGAGACGTTTGAAGTTGAAGTTGTAGTTAGCAGCAGTAATTTTTGCCAGACACACAGCAGGGGAACAGCAGGCGTTACTGAACCCCACAAACACATCAGCGATTGTTTTCATCTGTGCATCTAACACTTCTGAGCAGCAACTGGCGCTGTTGAAGCCCAGGGTCAAGGAGGGTGTAGGCATAAAATATAGAGTTATTGCCTTGTTACGTGGCCATTGCAAATGTATGTACTTCAAACAAGAATAAATGAAGTTTTACTACAACAATAAAATGATAAATTTCAATTACAAGAATAGAAAAATATTTATACTTGACAGTCCTCTGTGGTTGATAACGTTTAATGGCTAACTGAAAATATGGTAACAAATTCAAAGCTTTCGAGACTACTCAGGTGTCTTCATCAGGCTAAGAGTAAAGCCAAAAATGAAGAATCACATATTTCTACACACAACAGGACACAGGAATAGCTAAGACAAGTGAGGGAGGGACAAGTGAGGGGAACCGGCAACAAAAAGGAGAACAAGGATGAATTATCAGCGCCACACAATCACAGATAAATTAATGAATTTAGCTGTGGCAAAAGACTTTTGTATGCCCGGTCATAGCATCATGGATATGGAATTACTGTTATTAAAATATAACTTCAAATATGAGAAACGTACAAAGGTTTCAGAATATAAGCTCATCATGACCTTTGACACTGTTAGTGATGGAATGAATAGATCACATGGATTTATGTCATTCTATATCAATTAAGGAATCTGCGTCTATGCCCTTCCAGGGTCATGAAAACCCCAAAAAATACGCCAATGAGAGGGCAATCAAACTTTCTATCCTTATCTAGGAACTGTTCGAATATTTATGTTCATCCCTGTGAGATAATGACAGTTCTGATACACGTCACTTACTTGTCTTACCTATTGCACTATTCCTGTGTCCTGTTGTGTATAGAAATATGTGATGCTTAATTTTTTTAGTTAGTCTTTCCCTGATGAAGAGACGTGAGTAGCCTTGAAAGCTTGCAATTTGTTTCCATCTTTTCAGTTATCCATAAAAAGGTATCAACCACTGCTGACTCTGAAGTCTAAATATTTTTCTATCTACTGGCTAACACGGTACAAAGATACACATGTTTTCTAATTTCAAGAAGGAAAAATAAAGAAAATACAAATATAAACGCATATATGCACATGCCAAAAATAAATGGAACAACACAACACCCAAAAAATTGGTAACAAAATATAGTGTTGTAAATTTAAGAATAAAAGTAAATTTTTTTTTTTATGAATAATGCTTAAGGAACGCAATGTTAAACCATAACATAGTGAAGACAATGGATTTTGTAATAGTCACTCATCATCATCATCGCAAATTTTATGTGACAGTCACAGACAATTCAATTATTTAAGTTCATAAAATCGTAACTTTCTATAGCATGTATGACATGTCCAGCATGGACTCATCAATGTGATTGATGACACAATAATGTACAATAAAAAATAAGCATTTAAAAAAACATTAGGCATTGTTTGTCACAATTTAAGTGTGTGCCTGCAAGTGTAGGTGAAACAAAGGCTACGGATAGCAAAGGTATATTCTATGTCTGTATCACACAGTGGACAGCCTCTGATGGGTAATGCCGATGTTATACTGTACGTCAATAAAGTCTGCGGCTGAAATCATGCATTTTTTGCTTGTAGAGTGTTGAAGAGGGTAAAAGAATGTCTGGTTGCGCAAAGCTTTATCCGTCAACACTACCTTCCTACTGTCACGCGTAGGGTAGGGTAGCGTGTGGCAATTAGCTGACTATCAAATGTGAGGTTAGGCTGCGTTATTGCGCACTAGGGACGCCAAAAAAAAGTACAGCAGTAATAATTTAATGTGTAATACTACACCTATGACAAACCAAAAAATTACGTTCCCTCTTTAACAATGTACAAGACTAACAAGCCTAATGGTTGACACTGACTTAATTGAGATACAGTATTACATCAACATTGTCCATGAGTAACTATGCACTGTGATACCTATATACCAGTATTAATTTATATCTCTTGTGGTTGTTTCAACAGCACTTGCAGGTATAAGTACCTATTGTCAGTATGCATGATGCACTTTCTAGATGTAATAATTTATTATTGGACATTATTACCATGTTTACATGCTGGCCATTTCATATATGGTGTTTGAAGTTACAGTTGGCATCAGTATGTGTATTTTATAATGTCTGTCATAAATAAAACTCGTGATGATGATGATGAGGATGTAATGATTCGTACATCCATTGAGTGCATTATCTTACAGGTACAGATAAAGTTCCTTAAAAAGCATTAATTCATAAGTCTGAAATGTACTTTTATGCATTAATTTAAAAATGTGAAGAGTAGACTATGTTTTATTTTTTGTTACCATTTCTAATAGACATGTGCAGATATGCGCTGTGATGACAAATTATTATTTGTCCATATTTGTCATAAAAATTTATCATTCTAGGCCTGCAAAACTTCACAATTTCATGTTTTCAGCATAACAAGCAGGGTGACGGCTCTTCCCTATTTGGAGCATGTTGGTCATGTGTTTTTCTGTCCATGTGTCGGGAACAGGAGACTTCTTGCCGTTGACACAGCAGGGGAACAGCTGGCGTTACTGAACCCCACTAACAGTAGAGCTTGTGTTTTGTTCTGTGGACACGACACTTCTGAGCAGCAACTGGCAGTGTTGGAGCCCAGGGAGTAGAGTTCAGGTGGTAGAAAGATGAACATAACAGGAGACATGGATAACGTTGCGAACCAGTTATTTAATCTGAAAACGGACAGACAAATTCTGGCGAGATCCATGCCTTGTTCATTTTCAGAAAAGTAAGCCGGTCTACATTATCGGAGGATAGTCGCATGCGACGGTCTGTTAGTACACCACCTGCAGCACTAAAGACGCGCTCCGATAATACACTGGCAGCAGGGCAAGCCAGCACCTCCAATGCATACTGGCTAAGCTCTGGCCATGTATCCAGCTTAGAGACCCAAAACTTGAATGGGGAAGAGCCATCTGGGAGTACACTGAGAGGCAAAGCCAAGTAGTCTGTCACCATCTGACGGATACGTTGCCTCCCGCTGACTGGAGCCCTCTCGGATGGTGTAGACATTTGTGGCGCTGCCACAAAACTTTGCCACATTTTGAACATACTGGTCTTTCCCTGTGCAGAGGCACTGCGTGTGCTCCCTCTTGTTGCAGAGCTCTCTACACTGCCTCGACGCACAGAGCTGCTTTGTAAAGCAGTAGCAGCAGCAGTGCTCTCGGCAGTAAGGTAGAACATTAGGGATTGCACCAGTGTGTCTTGGTACTCCCGCATTTTACGCTCCCGGTTCAACGGTGTGATGAGGCTTTTGACGTTGTCCCGGTAGCGAGGGTCTAGGAGGGTGTACACCCAATAATCAGACGTCGTGAGAATGTGGGCGATGCGGCGGTCGTTTCTTAGGCACTGCAGCATGAAATCAACCATGTGCTGCAGACTCCCAACTGGCAAAGAAACGCTGTCCTCTGCAAGAGGCGTTATCTCTGCCTGCTCTGCATCACCCCACCCTCGCTCTACATACTGACTAGAGCGTTGTGTACCTCCCTCTGGAGCGATGTCTTCCTCCTCCATTGACTCCTCCTCCTCATCCTCCTCACAAAGTGAGCCCTGCCCAGCCCTTTGTGAGGAACCACGTTGCGCTGACTTTCCAGAAGGTGATGGAATTTGTGACTCCTCATCCTCCACCTCTTCCAAAACCTCATCCCTTATTGCTTGCAGTGTTTTTTGAAGCAGGCAGATAAGGGGGACAGTCAGGCTGACTAGTGCATCATCTGCACTCGCCATCCGCGTTGACTCATCAAACGCACGCAAAACGTGGCACATGTCCTTCATAGTGGCCCACTCATTAATGGTGAAGTGTGGACGGCGCAAATTGCGTGTTGATTGCGCCTGATGCAGCTGATACTCCATAACTGCTGGCTGCTGCTCACACAACCGCTCCAACATATGTAACGTTGAATTCCACCTGGTGGATACGTCACATATGATGCGATGTTCAGGAAGGCGCAATCTGCGTTGCAGAGCTGCAATGCGCGATCTGGCCATGCTGGAACGTCGCAAGTGAGCGCACTCTAGGCGGACCTTGTGCAGCAGTGCATCAAGATCCGGATAGTCCCTCAAAAAACTCTGCACGACCAAGTTGAGCACATGTGCCAGACATGGTATGTGAGTGAGGTTGCCAAGGCCCAGAGCTGCCACCAGATTTCGGCCATTGTCACACACTACCAAGCCTGGCTGGAGATTCGCTGGCAAAAACCACACGTCGCTCTCCTGCTTGATGGCATTCCAGACCTCCTGCGCTGTGTGGCTTCGATTCCCCATGGGAATTAATTTCAGAACGGCCTGTTGCCGTTTGGCCACGGCTGTGCTCATATCGGTCGCATCAGGTAAGCGTCCACGGGTCCATGTGGAGGTAGACCGTGACGGCTCCTGCAGCGATGATTCTGAGGAACTGGAGTAGGAGGAGGAGTCAATGTGGACAGACTTGATTCCGGCAATCCTTGGAGTTGGCAGAACACGTACAGCGCCACTCGCAAGATCTGTACCCGGCTCCACAACATTCACCCAATGGGCAGTGAGTGAAAGGTATCGTCCCTGGCCATGGTACTGGTCCACGCATCGGTGGTCAGGTGGACCTTGCTACTGACGGCGTTTAGTAGCGCATGTTTAATTTTTGCCTCAACATGCTTTTGCAGACCAGGGACGGCTTGCCTGCTGAAATAAAATCGGCTGGGCACATTGTATTGTGGGACTGCCAATGCCATTAATTCACGGAAACTGTCAGTCTCCACCAGCCTGAATGACAGCATTTCAAGGGACAGGAGTTTTGCAATGACAGCATTCAGAGCCTGTGCTCGTGGATGGTTTGCCGAGTATGGCCGTCTTTTATCCCATGCCTGTGCTACCGATGGCTGTTTTGTGGCCTGGGTGTGTGAGGATGACAGGGAACTTGCACCTGTGGGTGGAATAACACTGTGTCTCTGGACAACAGTGACAGAGGTTCTTCCATGGCGATCCTTTGAGGAAGCCTTACCAGCTGTGTGTGAACTGGAGGAAGAGGCTCCAACAGGAGCTGAAGATGTAGGTGCTGCTGTAGGTTGGCCTACATCTCCAGTGTGTCTTTGTAACTCAACAAAGTGCTTTGACCGCACATGTTTCCACATATTTGTTGTATTAAGGTTACTGACACTTTTACCTCTTTTAATTTTTTGATTACACAGCTTGCATTTGACATAGCAAATATCATCTGCAACTGTATCAAAAAAGGACCACGCAGAGCAAGTCCTGGGAGCGCCCGGTTTGGCTGTTGTAAGAGAACTGCTCCGAACGGGTGCCAAACTGGAGGCTACAGGCAAGCGAGTCTGCAGCCTACCTCTCCCTACTGTTTGGACCGTTGGTGCAATCTCTTCCTCAGAGCTGCTCCCACCACCTTCCTGTTCCTCACGCCATGTTGGGTCTTGGACCTCATCATCTCCACCACTACCCTCTTCCAACACCTGCTGTTGTTGGGTGGTCTGGCCAGCACCATGCTCAACAGAAACTGGCAACTGAGTCTCATCATCATCAGATGCGTTCTGCGGTGTGCTGACCATCGGCACTGGCTCACCCGCCTCTTCAGATTCAGAGAGACACAGCTGTTGCGCATCACTGCATACTGCCTCTTCTTCACATTCCAGAATGCTGCTTGGCTGGGCCCCTGTTTCCAAGCCAACAGATTCTGAGAACAGAAGCAGAGACTCAGCTGGCTCCTGTACAGAGCTCTCTGACTGCCTGGGCAATTTGGCAGGCGGTGAAGAGACTGATGGTTGTTCAACAGTGCTGTGGTCCTGAGAGGAGGTGGAAGGTATTGAAGTCGATGCATTGGCTGCCATCCAACCAACAACGGCTTCAATTTGTTCTTCACGCAGCAGGGGGTACGCTGAGCTCCTACAAAAGTGCGCATAAAGGAACGCTCACGGGGAAAACTGGTGGATGCTGTGTCACTGGGTGCGGCAGCAGCCACAGAATCCCCACGTCCTCTCCCTGCTGCAAATCCACGGCCTCGACCACGACCACGTGCCTTACTCACTGACTTCTTCATCTTGGTAGATTGATAAAGAAAGTCAGAAAAGTTAAGGCCTAAGTGTGGTTATTCCTCACAGACTACAGTGAACCCTGCAGACAACTGTTCAGTATCTGTGAAAGGCCCCTTTGTGTACTTCTATAGTGTTTGCAACCAATGTATTGTATACGGATGGAAGCGCGTCACACTAATAGATTAGATTTTTTTCCACTAAAATGGAGCAGCACCAATTAGAGAAAAATGTGAAGGATGAGGCAGTGACACACGCTCAGCAGACTACAACCGGCAGTGGTTGAAGTACAAACTGGAGCGTAATCTGCACTCACAAAATGAAAAGCTCACAGACTACAGTGAACACTGAAACACAACTATTCACTATCTGTGAAAAGCTCCTTTGTGTACTTCTATAGTGTTTGCAACCAATGTATTGTATACGGATGGAAGCGCGTCACACTAATAGATTAGATTTTTTTCCACTAAAATGGAGCAGCACCAATTAGAGAAAAATGTGAAGGATGAGGCAGTGACACACGCTCAGCAGACTACAACCGGCAGTGGTTGAAGTACAAACTGGAGCGTAATCTGCACTCACAAAATGAAAAGCTCACAGACTACAGTGAACACTGAAACACAACTATTCACTATCTGTGAAAAGCTCCTTTGTGTACTTCTATAGTGTTTGCAACCAATGTATTGTATACGGATGGAAGCGCGTCACACTAATAGATTAGATTTTTTTCCACTAAAATGGAGCAGCACCAATTAGAGAAAAATGTGAAGGATGAGGCAGTGACACACGCTCAGCAGACTACAACCGGCAGTGGTTGAAGTACAAACTGGAGCGTAATCTGCACTCACAAAATGAAAAGCTCACAGACTACAGTGAACACTGAAACACAACTATTCACTATCTGTGAAAAGCTCCTTTGTGTACTTCTATAGTGTTTGCAACCAATGTATTGTATACGGATGGAAGCGCGTCACACTAATAGATTAGATTTTTTTCCACTAAAATGGAGCAGCACCAATTAGAGAAAAATGTGAAGGATGAGGCAGTGACACACGCTCAGCAGACTACAACCGGCAGTGGTTGAAGTACAAACTGGAGCGTAATCTGCACTCACAAAATGAAAAGCTCACAGACTACAGTGAACACTGAAACACAACTATTCACTATCTGTGAAAAGCTCCTTTGTGTACTTCTATAGTGTTTGCAACCAATGTATTGTATACGGATGGAAGCGCGTCACACTAATAGATTAGATTTTTTTCCACTAAAATGGAGCAGCACCAATTAGAGAAAAATGTGAAGGATGAGGCAGTGACACACGCTCAGCAGACTACAACCGGCAGTGGTTGAAGTACAAACTGGAGCGTAATCTGCACTCACAAAATGAAAAGCTCACAGACTACAGTGAACACTGAAACACAACTATTCACTATCTGTGAAAAGCTCCTTTGTGTACTTCTATAGTGTTTGCAACCAATGTATTGTATACGGATGGAAGCGCGTCACACTAATAGATTAGATTTTTTTCAACTAAAATGGAGCAGCACCAATTAGAGAAAAATGTGAAGGATGAGGCAGTGACACACGCTCAGCAGACTACAACCGGCAGTGGTTGAAGTACAAACTGGAGCGTAATCTGCACTCACAAAATGAAAAGCTCACAGACTACAGTGAACACTGAAACACAACTATTCACTATCTGTGAAAAGCTCCTTTGTGTACTTCTATAGTGTTTGCAACCAATGTATTGTATACGGATGGAAGCGCGTCACACTAATAGATTAGATTTTTTTCCACTAAAATGGAGCAGCACCAATTAGAGAAAAATGTGAAGGATGAGCAGTGACACACGCTCAGCAGACTACAACCGGCAGTGGTTGAAGAACTAACTGGAGCGTGATCTGCACTCAAAAAATCAAAACCTCACAGACTGCAGTGAACACTGAAACACAACTATTCACTATCTGTGAAAAGCTCCTTTGTGTACTTCTATAGTGTTTGCAACCAATGTATTGTATACGGATGGAAGCACGTCACACTAATAGATTTGATTTTTTTCTAATATAATGGAGCTGCACCAATTCCACTAAATAAAATAAAAAAAAAAAGAGTCAGTGACACGTGCAGATGCCTACAAACAGCGGTGGATGCAGAGCAAACTGCAGCGTCACCTGCACTGTCACACACACACCTTGCACAGAGCTGTTAAAACAACACTGGCAAAATGAAGCTTTACACAGCGGTTGGTAAACTAGCCTGCCTCAAGCACAGTAGTACACAAAATCGCAATATCTAACTGTCCCTCAGAGTTAGCAGAGTAGCGTTCTGTCCCTTACTGAGTTCACAGCACAGTGACGCTAAAATGGCGGCGGCGCCTTTTATAGTGCATTCTGACATCATTTCAGCAGCCAATCACAGCCATGCCATTAGTTAAGATGACCGCAGCATTACAGGATGTGCCCACACTTCGTAGGATTCCTCATTGGCTGACTAAAATCACATTGCCTCTCAAAGAATTATGGGAACTTCCGATTCCGGTATACGATATGGAAAAAGTATCGGAATTAAGTATCGGAATTCCGATAACGCGAATATCGGCCGATACCCGATACTTGCGGTATCGGAATGCTCAACACTAATCATAGTCCCTGTTCAGGCCTCTCGATTCCAGAGTTTGAAAAGTGAAAATCCAAAAGGCTTCACGTTTCTTGAGCATTTTAACCCTATTCAGTCCTCTCCTACTAACGTCAATGTGCTCTAACACCTGAAATCTGAGTTGGGCAATGGTGTGATTACACTCATGGAAATGATGAGGGAGAGGAAGATGTGTTTTATGACAGCGTATGTTGGACTTGTGCTGTGAAATTCTGTCACGGATGGGTTGCGTGGTCTCCCCGATGTACGAAAGTCCGCATGGACATTTAATTTGGTAGACAACATAAGAGGAGTCGCAGGTAAAGAATCCCTTAATAGGAAAGCCTTGACCCGTATGTGGATGATATGCTACAGGGCCCTTAAGTATGTTGTTGCACTGTAAACAGTGGAGGCAAGGGAATGTACCCTGACGTTGTGTCCGCAGAAAGGTTTGTCTAGAGACAATTTGGTTAGAACCCACATCAGCCTTCACCAATTTGTCCCTAAGATTTTGGGGACGGCGATAACAATTTAAGAATGGAACCTGGAATTCAGTGATATTGGGATAACTTTTGGTCAGAATATTCCAATGTTTTCTTATGGACGATGAAATAAGGTTAGAAAAGGGGTGGTATGTAGTGACGAATGGAACCCTTTTGGTGTCTGACTGACCAGTATCCCTCGTCCTGTGTTGTTTAGCCTTTTCTAATATCGATGAAGGATATCCCCTATGAAGAAATTTGATTTCCATCTCCTGGATTCTGCTCTCTTTAGTGATATCATTGGACACAATTCTGTTTACTCTACCAAATTGTGAGATGGGTATGGAGTTTTTCATGGCAGGGGGATGACAACTGTTGAAGTGTAAGAGACTATTTCTATCAGTTGGTTTCTGATAAAGGTCGCTTGTAAGTAGACCACCATGGTTCCTGCTAATGAGTGTGTCAAGGAAATTGATGCTGTTCTTATTGTGTTGCAGGGAGAATTTTAGCTCAGGCCAAATGCTGTTCAGATATTCATTGAACTGTGTGAGTGATTCATCTGGGCCGTCCCAAATGCAAAAAATGTCATCGATATATCTACGCCATATGATAGAATGTTTCTGGAATAAAGGATGGTTTAAACAAAGTCATCTTCAAAGACTGACATATATGCATTGGCGTAGGGCGGAGCCATGTTTGAACCCATAGCGGTCCCTTGTTGTTGCACATAGAACGTATCCTCAAAAAGGAAATAGTTCTCTTTGAGGACTAACTCAAGAAAATCAGCGCATAGGTGTCGGATGCTCATGTCGGTGTCATGTTGTTGTAAAAGTCTATCCGTGGTACTCATGCCCTTGATGTGGGTAATGGACGTGTACAAACTGCTGACATCCCATGTGACTAGAATCACAGAATCCGGGAGTGGGCCTAAGGAAGTGATAACATGTAAAAATTCATTGGTGTCCAGCAAGAATGATTTAGTGAGTTTAACTAGAGGAGTAAGTAACTTCTCCAGGACTATAGCCAATGGTGAGAGTACAGAATCTGTCAAAGAGACTATGGGTCGACCGGGGGGTTTGTGTAGACTCTTGTGTAGACTTCATTTTTGGTCTAATTTTTTCTAATGACTGGGACTCTCATGTGAAACATGTTCGGACTGTTTTCCAGATTTTGAGAGAGAATGCTCTGTATGTGAAGGGATCAAAGTGTCTTTTTGGCGTACAGAAGGTCTCATTTCTGGGATTCATTTTGTCTCCGTCTGTTATTGAAATGGACCCGGTCAAGGTTCAGGCCATCTGTGATTGGGTCCAACCTACTTCATTAAAGGCTCTTCAGAGATTTTTGGGTTTTGCCAATTTTTATCGTAAATTTATTGGTAATTTTTCCGGTATTGTTAAACCGTTGACTGATTTGACCAAAAAGGGTTCTGATGTGGTGAATTGGCCTCCTGAGGCAGTCTCTGCGTTTCAGGAACTTAAGCAGAGATTCTCTTATGCTCCTGTTCTACAGCAGCCTGATGTTTCTCTACCATTTCAGGTGGAGGTTGATGCCTCTGAAATTGGGGCAGGTGCCGTTTTGTCCCAAAGAGATCCAGAGACCTCTAAGAGTAATCCTTGTGCCTTTTTCTCTCGAAAATTTTCTCCAACTGAACGTAATTATGAAGTGGGTAATCGGGAGTTATTGGCCATGAAGTGGGCCTTTGAAGAGTGGAGACATTGGCTGGAAGGAGCCAAACATCAGGTGGTGGTCCTCACGGACCATAAGAATCTGGTTTATCTCGAATCAGCCAAGCGACTTAATCCTAGACAGGCCAGGTGGGCCTTGTTTTTCACACGTTTTAATTTTGTGGTTTCTTTTCTTCCTGGCACTAAGAATCTTAAGGCGGATGCTCTCTCGAGGAGTTTCTTTGCGGACTCTCCTGAGTTATCTGATCCTACTGTTATTTTGAAAGAGAGTGTAGTTCTTTCCGCCATCTCGCCTAATTTGAGACTGGCTCTGGAAGGGTGTCAGGAGGATAAACCTGAGCGCTGTCCTATTGGGAAATTGTTTGTCCCAGACCAGTGGAAGAAGAGTGTGATGTCTGAGATTCATTGTTCAGCGTTGGCTGGTCATCCCGGGATTTTTGGTACCAGAGACTTGGTGAGTCGGTCCTTTTGGTGGCCTACTTTGTCTCATGACGTCAGGGAATTTGTGCAGTCCTGTGGGACTTGCTCTCGCTCCCAGCCTTGCCTTCCCAGCCTTGCTCTCGCTCTAGTGGTTTGTTAATGCCATTACCTGTGCCCAAGAGGCCATGGACCCATATCTCTATGGATTTTATTTCCGACCTCCCTGTTTTTCAGAGAATGACCGTTATCTGGGTAATCTGTGATAGGTTTTCCAAGATGATACATCTTGTGCCATTACCTAAGTTACCTTCCTTCTCCGAATTGGTGCCTTTGTTCCTTCAGCACGTGGTTCGGTTACATGGCATTCCGGAGAACATTGTGTCTGACAGAGGAGTCCAGTTTGTTTCCAGATTTTGGAGGACATTTTGTTCTAAACTTGGTGTTCAATTGTCTTTCTCCTCTGCTTTTCATCCTCAGACCAATGGACAAACCGAGAGAACAAACCAGAGACTTATTTGAGATGTTTTGTGTCTGCTGATCAAGATGACTGGGTCTCTTTTTTGCCTTTGGCTGAGTTTGCTCTTAATAGTAGGGCTAGCTCTGCCACCTTGATGTCTCCATTTTTCTGCAATTTTGGGTTTCACCCTCGATTTTCTTCGGGACAAGCGGAGGCTTCTGTCTGTCCGGGTGTTGACTCTGTTGTGGAGCGAATGCATTAGATTTGGGACCAGCTAGTGGAGAGGTTGTCTCTCTCTCAGGAGAAGGCCCAACGGTTTGCCAACCACCATAGGACTGATGGTCCTCGGTTTAAAGTGGGGGACTTGGTTTGGTTGTCCTCAAGAAATATCCCTATGAGGGTTGCATCTCCAAAGTTTAAGCCTAGGTTCATTGGACCTTATAAGATCATGGAGATTCTTAATCCTGTTTCCTTCTGTTTGCTTCTTCCAGGGACATTTAAGATCCATAACGTGTTCCACAAGTCCTTATTGAAGAGGTTTGTCAAGCCAGTGGTTCCTGACCCTGTTTTGGTTGAGGGCAATCTGGAGTATGTGGTTGAGAAAATATTGGATTCTCGGTTTTCTAGACGGAAACTCCAGTATTTGGTTAAGTGGAGAGGTTATGGTCAGGAGGACAATTCTTGGGTGTTTGCTTCGGACATCCATGCTAGGAGACTGATCCGTGCCTATCACCGAGCTCATCCTGATCGACCTGGTTGCATAAGTGAGGGTTCGGTGACCCCTCCTCAAGGGGGGGGTACTGTTGTGAATGTGCTAAAAATGGTTTCTGAGCAGAGGCTCCCTCCGGTGGTTACTGACAGTACTGAACCTTTCAGTGAGGAGTGGCAATCTGGGATCACAGATTGGTCTGATATAAGGGAGGTTCTCTCCCATGATGGTTGCCGGTGATCAATTGTTCTTGTCTCAGTTGTGGTTCCTGGTTCATTTGGAAGCTTGCTGAGTCTTGCCTGCATATTCTGCTATCAGATAAGATATTTTCTGCTTTTATTTTTGTGCTTGCTTTTTGCATTGTTCCCTGCACTTCTGTGGAGGTCAGCCAGGTCCCCTCTGGGGGCTTGTGCTCCTCTCAGTTTATCTGGAGCCACTGTTGTTTGTTCATTTGCTTTTTCCTGTTTTTTCAGTGGCTGCGGCTTAGTTTTGTTACACCAGAGAACTGATTTAGGTGGTAGAGGTCGTGTGATCTCAGGTGTTTTTGCAATCAGTAGTGTTGGGTTTTTTTAGGGTTTTTTTTGGATTGCAGTGAGTATCCTTTCCTATACTTTTCTGTCTAGACAGATTGGGCCCCAGCGTTTGCTCATTCTATTTTCTGTCTGTGTCCATGCTTCCTCTTGTCTAACCGCCATTACATGTTTGGGGGCTTCCTATTTTCTTTGGGGATCTGCTCCGGGGCAGATAGCTTTCATCTTTCTGCCTTTAGGTGTAGTTATCTCTCAGGCTGTGACGAGGCGTCTAGGATCAACGTAGGAACGCTCCACGGCTACCTCTAGTTGTGTGGTTAGTTCAGGTTACTGCAATCCAATAGGTTCCAGCCTCTCTGGTGTATTGCCGTTTTTGCTTACTCTCCTCAGCTACCATAACATAACACTCACCCCTTCCCCTGTCTGACCACAACCTACTGACATTCTCTTCACTCTCCTCTTCTAGTGCACAACCCCCACTCCACAAAGTCACTCACCCTCGCAGAAATCTCAAACACCTCAATTTACCAATGCTCTCTGAGTCCCTCCTCCCTCTTACAGACATATTGTAACGGGTCTGGGAGGCGGAACCTCTGAGCTATTATACAAGGAGGCTTACCTTGTAAAGGAGCGGGTGGCGCCCGGGGAAGACGGACAGGAAGTCACGGCAAGTGACCGGGGCAGTCTCTGGACAGACAGGCAGGAGGTCACGGCAAGTGACCGGGGCAGTCTCTGGATAGACAGGCAGGTAGTCACGGCAAGTGACCGGGGCAGTCTCTGGATAGACAGGCAGGAAGTCACGGCAAGTGACCGGGGAAGTCTCTGGATAGACAGGCAGGTATGACCTGTGATGGTTGAGCCTCCCGGTAGGCTAGCAGGCAGATGGTAGATGTGCGTCCTCAGATAAACGGGCTGACTGGTCCAAAGACAGACTGACAGGTGATGGTGGACAGACTGTCGGACGTTGACGCCTCCAGGTAGGCTAGCAGACTGGTAACCGGTGAACATCAGCAGATACACGGGCAGGCTGGTCCATAGACAGACTGGCAGGTGATGGCGGGCAGACTGTCGGACGGTGGAGCCTCCAGGTAGGCTAGCGGACAGGTAGCAGACAGCAAACTGGCAGGAAACAGGCAGGTAACTGGTAACGGAACCTGAGGGCTGAAGCAGAGTAGTGAACAGTGCAACAACATTGCTCGGGCACCTCCATTAAGGAGGAGGTGCTTTATATAAGGTGGAATCCTCCGGCATTGGCCTGGGACCTTTTTTGAAAGATGCGCGCGGCCCCTTTAAGAGCGGGGGAGTGCACGTGCGCGCGCCCTAAGCCCAGTGGCAGGGAAGGAGCGCGCAGCCCCAGCAGGGCGGAAGGAGGACGCCGAGCGAGGGTAAGAGGAGCGACGTCCCTGCCTGGCAGAGGACGCTGGCGCAGGGGAACAGCGTCCCTGCCTGGCAGAGGACAGGGACGCTGGCGCAGGGGAACAGCGTCCCTGCCTGGCAGAGGACAGGGACGCTGGCGCCGGCGCTACAGTACCTCCCCCTTTAGGCCCCCCCTTTCTTAGGCCAGAAAGAAATTTAGCTAGGATGAGAGGGGCATGGATGTTCTCCCGAGGCTCCCACGTTCTCTCCTCAGGACCAAACCCCTTCCAATCCACCAGAAAATAGGTCTTTCTCCTTACCATTTTGGTGGCCAGAATGTTCTCTACCTCAAATTCGTTTTCAGCAGAAACTGGAGCAGGAGGTGTACCTGTAGGCTTGACAAAAGAGTTAAGTACCACCGGTTTGAGGAGAGATACATGGAAGGAGTTAGGAATCCGCAAATTGGCCGGGAGTCTCAATTTATAGGACACCGGGTTGATCTGACTGATGACCTCCAGAGGACCGATGAACCGAGGACCTAATTTGTAGGAAGGAATCTTGAGCCGAACATACTTGGACGAGAGCCAGACCTTATCTCCAGGACGGAATTGAGGGGGATCCAGACGTTTCTTGTCAGCATGTTTCTTCATGCGCTCGGATGACAGAATGAGTGCGGACCGGGTACTCTCCCATATGGAGGAAAATTCGTTAACAAGAGATTCCGCAGCTGGATTGTCCACAGTGGTGGAGACGGGAACAGGGATCCGAGGATGCTGACCGAAGACTACAAAAAACGGAGATTTGGAGGAAGATTCGCTCTCGTGATTGTCTTAAGAAAATTCGGCCCATGGCAGGAGATCCACCCAATCAGAATGGTGGGCATTAACGAAGTGCCGGAGATAACTGGTCAGAATCTGATTGATCCGCTCCACTTGACCATTGGACTGTGGGTGGTAGGCGGAAGAGAAATCCAGGGAGACGTCTAGCAACTTACAAGTGGCTATCCAGAAATGTGAGGTAAACTGTACCCCACGATCCGACACAATGTGACGAGGCAGGCCATGAAGACGGAAGATGTGGCGGATAAAGTCTTTAGCCAACTCGGGTGCTGACGGAAGGCCTGGCAGGGGAATGAAGTGAGCCATCTTGGAAAATCGGTCTACGACCACCCAAATGACCGTACAACCAGCAGAGACGGGAAGATCAGTTATGAAGTCCATGGCTATATGCTGCCAGGGGGCAGCGGGTAAAGGAAGCGGAAGAAGGCGGCCGGCAGGCAGGTGTCTCGGAACTTTGTTGCGGGCACAGGAGGCACAGGCAGAAACAAAGTCTATTACGTCCTTGTGCAGGGTAGGCCACCAGTAATGCCGGGTAATGAGCTGGAGGGTCTTTTTCTGACCAGCGTGGCCAGCTAGTTTAGACGAATGACCCCAGTGTAGGATCCTCTCCCAATCGGGTACTGATACGAACGTCTTACCAGGAGGGAGACGATTTAGACTCACGGGAGCCACCTGCATCACTCTGGCGGGATCGATGATATGTTTAGGTTCCTCCTCGAGATCCGACACCAGGAAGGACCGGGACAAGGCATCCGCTTTGATGTTCTTGTTTGCCGGGCGAAAATGTAAAAGAAAGTCAAAGCGGGCAAAAAACAAGGACCACCGGGCTTGACGAGGGTTAAGTCTCTGGGCATGCTGGAGGTAAGCCAAATTTTTGTGGTCAGTGTAAATGATTACCGGATGAAGAGCCCCCTCGAGTAGGTAACGCCACTCCTCCAATGCCAATTTGATGGCCAATAGCTCTCGGTCTCCTATGGAGTAATTGCGCTCAGAAGAGGAGAAGAGTTTGGAGAAGAAGCCGCAAGATACCATCCTCCCGGAAGAAGACTTTTGAGTACCGCTCCGGCTCCAGAGGAGGAAGCGTCAACCTCCAGGAAGAACTGCTTGTTGCCGTCCGGGCGATGCAGCACTGGAGCGGAAGAGAAGGCCTGTTTTAAGGAAAGAAAGGCCTCCTCTGCTTCGGGCGTCCACTGTTTGGGGTTAGCGTCCTTGCGGGTGAGCGCGGAGATTGGAGCAGTCCGGGAAGAGAAGTGCGGTATGAAGAGACGATAATAATTGGCGAAGCCCAGGAACCGCTGAATGGCCTTCAATCCCTCCGGTCGGGGCCATTTCTCGATGGCAGACAGTTTCTCCGGATCCATTCGTAGGCCTGTCTGAGAAATGATGTAGCCCAAAAACGGAAGCGAGGTCTGCTCAAAGAGGCACTTCTCATATTTAGCGAAGAGGTGATTCTGCCTGAGCCTGAGCAGAACCTGACGAACGTCCCTCCAGTGAGACTGGAGATCCGGAGAGAAGACCAAGATGTCGTCCAGGTACACCACAACGCAGGAGTAGAGAAGGTCTCGGAAGATGTCATTGACCAACTCTTGAAAGACTGCTGGAGCATTACAGAGACCAAAGGGCATCACCAAATACTCGTAGTGGCCGTCCCGGGTGTTGAATGCCGTCTTCCATTCATCCCCCCGACGGATACGGACTAGGTTATATGCCCCACGAAGATCCAGCTTGGTGAAGATTCTAGCCCCCCTCAGACGATCAAACAATTCTGGAATGAGCGGAAGAGGGTACTTATTCTTCACCGTGATCAGGTTTAGACCTCTGTAGTCAATACAGGGACGGAGAGAGCCGTCTTTCTTTTTTACGAAGAAGAAACCTGCTCCCGCTGGGGAGGTAGATTTCCGGATGAATCCCTTGGCCAAATTCTCCTCGATATATTCGGACATCGACCTGGTCTCAGCAGCAGACAATGGGTAAATACGCCCACGGGGAGGCGTAGTACCGGGTAGCAGGTCGATCGGGCAATCATAAGGTCTGTGAGGGGGTAATGTCTCTGCCTCCTTTTTATTAAAGACATCAGCGAATGACCAATATGGAATCGGAAGCCCAGGTAGATTAGTTGGTGTAGGAGAAGGACGGACGGGATGAACAGGAACCAAACACGTTTTATGACAGTCCTGTCCCCAGCGAAGGATCTCTCCAGTCTGCCAGTCGAGCACGGGTGCATGCTTTTGGAGCCAAGGTAGACCTAATAAGAAAGCGTGAGAGAGTCCAGGCAGAACATGAAACGAGATGCTCTCAGAATGCAACATTCCACCTGCAGGGTTATGGCTTCAGTGATAAGTTGGATGGGACGTGGTAGGAGACCCCCATCCACAGCAGCGACAGATACTGGTACAACCAGAGGTTTGGTAGGAGTGCAATATTTTTCTACCAGAGCCTGTGAAACAAGATTCCCGGCTGCTCCAGAATCAAGTTGGGCTAGTTCGAAAAAACGGTTCTCACCGAGAAGAATTGAGACTGACAGCAGCAGAGATGGAGAGGATTTATTCTTGTCTAGATTGACCTCTCCGAGCGAACCTAGACACTGGCGTTTCCCGACCTCTCCGGACAGGTACGGATCAGGTGCTCTTTACTGCCACAGTAGAAGCAACTCCCCTCGGCACGGCGTAAGTCCTGACGGGCTTTGACCATCTTGGTCTGGTCGACCTGCATAGGCTCAGAAGTGTGTATCTGGGGAGAAACAGAAGGATCAATAAAGCAATATAATAGAGATATACCCCAAAATGTGTTTCAATGTACAGCAGCAAAAAAATGGGGATGTAAAACTTAACATTTAATGAACCTAATGTTAAAAAGGGGACACACAGACAATTACCATCCTCCAAACAAACAGTGAGGATACATGATATAATCAGAGAGTAAAGTCCAATAGGGACTACAAAATATAGGAGATATAAATATAAACCAGACAACTTATAGTTTGCTCTGCACTGCAAGAGCAAAAAATTGACTAACTAAATGCAAGTGTAAGCATCGCTTATTTGTAAGTCATTTGTCTGAAAATAACGTGTGTGAGACAGTATGTATAAAAGGGAAAGGGCCTTATCTACTCTGGAAATGACCAGATGCATACTTTATTAGGAGATGAATTTTGGAGCGCATATCTCCATTCAAATGGGTGAGATCATTCCTTTTATACATACTGTCTCACACACGTTATTTTCAGACAAATGACTTACAAATAAGCGATGCTTACACTTGCATTTAGTTAGTCAATTTTTTGCTCTTGCAGTGCAGAGCAAACTATAAGTTGTCTGGTTTATATTTATATCTCCTATATTTTGTAGTCCCTATTGGACTTTACTCTCTGATTATATCATGTATCCTCACTGTTTGTTTGGAGGATGGTAATTGTCTGTGTGTCCCCTTTTTAACATTAGGTTCATTAAATGTTAAGTTTTACATCCCCATTTTTTTGCTGCTGTACAGAGAAACAGAAGGAGTTACGGGTCTCTGAAAAGTAGGAGCTAGACGAGGAAACCTTCCCTCACGGGTGACCTCTTTGGCGCGCTCCTGGAACCGTAGATCAATTCGATTGGCAAGAGTTATTAGGTCATCGAGAGAGGTAGGAATGTCCCGACCGGCAAGTTCATCTTTAATACGACCGGACAGACCCTCCCAGAAGACAGATATCAGAGCGTCATTATCCCAAGCCAGCTCCGAGGCAAGGGTACGGAACCGTATGGCATATTGACCCACGGTGAGACTTCCCTGACGGAGGCGTAGCAGAGATGATGCGGAGGAGGTCTTCCGTCTGGGTTCGTCGAATACCTTCCGGAAGGCCGAGAGAAAGGCAGGCAGGTCGGACACCAGGGGTCTTCTCTCTCCAAAGAGGATTAAGCCAGGCCAGAGCCTCTCCGGTGAGATGGGACATGATGAAGGCAATTTTGGCCCGGTCGGAGTTAAACTGGTGGGACAGGAGTTCAAAGTGCAGGGAGCACTGGTTAATGAATCCCCGAGCCAGAGCAGGGTCGCCTCCAAAACGAGGAGGTGCTGAAAGTCGAGGTCCGGGAACGGAAACCACGGAATTGGTGAGCAGCGGAACTGCCGGATTGCGAGTCATAGCGCCAGCGGTGGTTGCTGGTGAAGCAGTCAGAGTGTCCAGGCGGGAATTAACATTCCGCAGGTGACCCAGGATGGACTCCTGTTGAGACCTCTGACGAGACAGTTCATGACACAGGTCAGAGAGCGAGGGAGTTTGGGTGCCACCGGGTTCCATGGCCCGAGCAAACTGTAATGGGTCTGGGAGGCGGAACCTCTGAGCTATTATACAAGGAGGCTTACCTTGTAAAGGAGCGGGTGGCGCCCGGGGAAGACGGACAGGAAGTCACGGCAAGTGACCGGGGCAGTCTCTGGACAGACAGGCAGGAGGTCACGGCAAGTGACCGGGGCAGTCTCTGGATAGACAGGCAGGTAGTCACGGCAAGTGACCGGGGCAGTCTCTGGATAGACAGGCAGGAAGTCACGGCAAGTGACCGGGGCAGTCTCTGGATAGACAGGCAGGTATGACCTGTGATGGTTGAGCCTCCCGGTAGGCTAGCAGGCAGATGGTAGATGTGCATCCTCAGATAAACGGGCTGACTGGTCCAAAGACAGACTGACAGGTGATGGTGGACAGACTGTCGGACGTTGACGCCTCCAGGTAGGCTAGCAGACTGGTAACCGGTGAACATCAGCAGATACACGGGCAGGCTGGTCCATAGACAGACTGGCAGGTGATGGCGGGCAGACTGTCGGACGGTGGAGCCTCCAGGTAGGCTAGCGGACAGGTAGCAGACAGCAAACTGGCAGGAAACAGGCAGGTAACTGGTAACGGAACCTGAGGGCTGAAGCAGAGTAGTGAACAGTGCAACAACATTGCTCGGGCACCTCCATTAAGGAGGAGGTGCTTTATATAAGGTGGAATCCTCCGGCATTGGCCGGGGACCTTTTTTGAAAGATGCGCGCGGCCCCTTTAAGAGCGGGGGAGTGCACGTGCGCACGCCCTAAGCCCAGTGGCAGGGAAGGAGCGCGCAGCCCCAGCAGGGCGGAAGGAGGACGCCGAGCGAGGGTAAGAGGAGCGACGTCCCTGCCTGGCAGAGGACGCTGGCGCAGGGGAACAGCGTCCCTGCCTGGCAGAGGACAGGGACGCTGGCGCAGGGGAACAGCGTCCCTGCCTGGCAGAGTACAGGGACGCTGGCGCCGGCGCTACACATATCTTCACTTCATGACACAGATTCTGTTGCCACCTTTTATAACACTAGAATAACAGCAGCACTTGATTCGGCCGACCCCTCACACATAGCAAAACTTGTAAAATCAACAGGCAGCCCTGGCTGACCAGCCTCACCAAAGAACTGAGACGGGCTTCCAGGGTTGCTGAGCGGAGATGGAAAAAATTACGCTCTGCCGAGCACTTAACCGCATACAAGCAGTCCCTCACCAGCTTCAAGTCCACGCTCACTGCCGCAAAACA
>JARQOD010002459.1:0-77552 GCA_033576555.1 Oophaga sylvatica
TATATGTTGTATGAAAGACAGTATTTACTATTTCCCCTGTCTGTCTCGTTTGTCTATACTGTTTGTAAACCTTTACCTGTCCATTCCCTTTGGTGGTAATCAGGGTCCTTCTAAGGACTAGATTACAGTGGTCAGGGATTAGTAGGAGACAGGGTTTACGCTGGTGGCCTGGACCTCTGTACCATTAACAGTACCTCCAGGTAGAGGGACTAGTCAGGACCCCAGTTTAGGGTCAGCATAGACCCCGGTCCACCTCTAGCCAGAGACAGCGTGAAAAGGATTCAGTATTGACTCACAGGATATTATGTCAGGTAATACTATGCTATATATACATGTTAATGTTACCTACTTATATGTTAGATAGTATGTTGTCCCACTTGATAGATTACTGACATTATATATTTTTACATCTGCTAGACAGCGTGACAGGTTTGCCCACATCAAAGCCTTATTGGTAAGCAACATGATTATAGTAAGCACTTTGGATCGTTCAGTGGGAAATTGTGAAGCATGTGCAGAGAAAAATAAATTGCATTGATTAATAAATCCCCTGAATTTCTCACGTTCACCGCCAAAACGAAAAGGAGGTAATTTGGGGATCCCAGAACTTGGGGTTTTGGCAGGAGCCTGGGCTCGTTCCTCTAGAGCCTCAATCCTGGCTCGCAATTCCTGGGTAGTCTGTCCAAACACTTGCAAATTATGATTAGTGAGGTCCTGTAGGCTTGCAAAACTGGTTTTTAAAGTCTGTACATCTGAAAGGATTGTATCAGTCACTCCGCAAAGTTCCTTTATGCGGGCCTCCATCTTCCAGATCTTTTAAAGCAGAGGTGCTGGAAGGAGAAGAGGAAAGGAAAAAAAAACAAAAAAAACAATAGTGTTTACCTGTGGTAACACTCCAGAGTAAAATTTTAAGGGAATGCGCTCACCTGGAATGCTTGTGAGAAGTCACAACCACTGTCATCACATAAGGTATTAAACGGACATCTGATATCCACAGTCACAGCAGACACGGCTTTCCCAGACCCAGCAGACACTAAACATTGGCTCCTGAATCTTGTCATGTATAGTGTACAGTTCCTATAGCGTCTTGTGCTTGGGTGCGAGGAAAACACAGGAGACATAGGTTGAAATTAAATTACTTGTATTACTTCATACAAGCATGCTGAAAAGTTCACACAGTTTGCAGGAACAGCGACAGGAGACACAGCAGGCCAGAGTAACTTCAAGCACTACAATAAATCTCCAAAGCAGGTTCAGGATCTCTTCTCTGTACCGTAATTCCTCTGCAAACATGGATTCACCAAACAGCAGGTTTCCAGAGTCCAAAAGTGTTCCAAGGTTCCTCAGTAGGGAATAGCTGTAGTACAAGTCCAAGGCTTCCAGGAGTCAGGTCACAGACTGACTGAGGCTTGATTCAGGAGCACTGATTGTTCAGCTGAGGCTGCTTAAGAAGCAAGAGGGAAGAATCAGGGCGGGAACATGAAAACTGGAAACTCCATATTAACTGAGGGCAAGAGCTGCAGAAAGACAGAAAGCAAAATGGCCGACGGAAAACTGAGTTTCAAGGAACATGTCAACAGAGACAAAGAACCTTACAACCAGATTCTTATGGTCCGTGAGGACCACCACCTGATGTTTGGCTCCCTCCAGCCAATGTCTCCACTCTTCAAAAGCCCACTTCATGGCCAATAACTCCTGATTATCCATGTCATAATTACGTTCAGTTGGAGAAAATTTTCGAGAGAAAAAGGCACAAGAGTTACTTTTAGAGGTCTCTGGATCTCTTTGGGACAAAACGGCACCTGCCCAATTTCAGAGGCATCAACCTCCACCTGAAATGGCAGAGAAACATCAGGCTGCCATAGAACAGGAGCAGAAGTGAATCTCTGCTTAAGTTCCTGAAACGCAGAGACTGCCTCAGGAGGCCAATTCACCACATCAGAACCCTTTTTGGTCGAATCAGTCAATGGTTTAACAATAACAGAGAAATTACCAATAAATTTACGATAAAAATTGGCAAAACCCAAGAATCTCTGAAGAGCCTTTAATGAAGTAGGTTGGACCCAATCACAGATGGCCTGAACCTTGACCGGGTCCATTTCAATAACAGATGGGGACAAAATGAATCCCAGAAATGAGATCCTCTGTACGCCAAAAAGACACTTTGATCCCTTCACATACAGAGCATTCTCTCTCAAAATCTGGAACACAGTCCGAACATGTTTCACATGAGAGTCCCAGTCATTGGAAAAAATCAAGATATCATCCAAATAAACAATCAGAAATTTATCCACAAAATCCCTGAAAATGTAATTCATGAAGGACTGGGAGACGGAAGTAGCATTAGTGAGCCCAAAGGGAATCACTAGGTACTCAAAATGCCCCTCTGGGGTATTAAATGCCGTCTTCCATTCATCCCCGTGCTTAATGCGAATAAGGTTATATGCCCCCCTGAGGTCAAGCTTGGTAAACTAAGTAGCACTTTTCACCCTGGAAAACAGGTCAGAAATCAAGGGTAACGGATATTGATATTTCACAGTGATATTGTTCAAGAGACGATAATCAATACACGGCCTTAATGAACCATCCTTTTTGGCCACAAAGAGAAAACCGGCACCCAAGGGTGAAGAGGATGGTCTGATATGACCCTTCTCCAATGACTCCTTGATATAAGACCGCATAGCGTCATGTTCAGGTACAGACAAGTTAAAAAGGCGACCTTTAGGGAATTTACTACCAGGCACTAATTCAATAGCGCAGTCATAGCTCTTATGGGGGGGCAAGGATGCAGATTTACTTTCACTAAACACATCAGAAAAATCAGTCAAAAAGTCAGGAACATCCTAAGCCTGGGGAGAGGCGGAAAAAACAGGAGTGTTGGCATTAACACATTGGCAGCCCCAACTGGTTACAGACACAGATTTCCAATCCAAAACAGGATTATGAGACTGTAACCAAGGGAAACCTAGTACAATAATGTCATGCAGATTATACAGCACCAAAAATTTGCAACTCTCCTGATGATCAGGTTCAACCCTCATTATCACCTAAGTAGAGAACTGGGGTTTATTCTCAGCCAAAGGGGTAGAATCAATCCCCAGTAGGGGAATAGACTTCCGTAGGGTATCAAGGGAAACCCACAACGTTTAGCAAAATCAAAATCCATTAGGTTAATAGCTGCTCCCGAATCGACAAAAGCCTGAGCAGAAAATGTGGACAGGGAGCAAATCAAGGTAACAGTCAACAGAAATTTAGTCTGAACACTACCCAAGACAACTGAGCGTGCAAAACGTCTTCCCCGCTTAGGGCAGACTGAAATAGCATGAGAGGCGTCACCACAGTAGAAACATAACCCATTGCGTTTTCGAAACTCATGACGCTGTGCCCCAGAAGCCACTCTATCACACTGCATGGGTTCAGAAGCTGGTTCACAAGGCAACACTATTCCACGCATACTTCTACGCTCACGCAAACGTCTGTCAATTTGAATCGCTAACGACATAGAATCATTGAGACCAGAGGGAGCAGGGAAACCCACCATAACATCTTTCACATTCTCTGACAGACCCTTCCGAAAAAGGGCTGCCAAAGCATCATCATTCCATTTGGTCAGGACTGCCCACTGATTTAATGCGAACAAGGCTTTTTCAGCTTGATCAGTGACATTAGGTTCATCGTACAATAACCCCAGAGCCAGAAAAAATGCATCAACGTTACTCAAAACAGGATCCCCAGGTGTCAGGGAAAAAGCCCAATCCTGAGGATCGCCGCGCAGGAGAGAGATGACAATTTGAACCTGCTGTGCTGCGTTCCCTGAGGACTTAGGTTTTAAGGCAAAAAACAACTTACAGTTATTTTTGAAATTCAGAAATTTAGCTCGATCCCCTAAAAACAAATCTGGCATGGGGATCCTAGGTTCCACAACCGTCAACCCTGCAAGATAGGTAGCAATACTCCGAACTTCAGTGGCAAGCTGATCCACATGGCCAGACAACTGTGCAAACTCCATTGAGAGAAAAAAAAAATCCACAGCACCCAGAGAAAAAGAGGGAAAGAAATAAAAAAATCTCTGACAACTTTTTTTTTTTTTTTTTACACTATTTTTCCCTTCTGTGAGTACCATATAATTTTCAGTTTGGCCGGTGATACTGTTATGATTTGGTAGCTGAGGAGAGCAGGCAAAAAAGGCAATACACCAGAGAGGTTGGAATCTACTGGATTGCAGTACCCTGACTAACCACCACAACTAAAGGCAGCCGTGGAGCGTACCTACGTTGGTCCTAGACGCCTCGTCACAGCCTGAGAAGCTAACTACACCTAAAGATAGAAAGAGGAAAACTATCTGCCCCGGAGCAGATCCCCAAAGAACATAGGAAGCCCCCAAACATGTAATGGTGGTTAGACAAGAGGAAATACAGAGACAGACAGAAAATAGTATGAGCAAACGTTGGGGCCCAATCTTCCTAGAAAGAAAAGGATAGGAAGGACACCTACTGCAATCCAAAAAACCCTAAAAAAATACCAACTCTACTAATTGCAAAAACACCTGAGATCACACGACCTCTACCACCTAAATTAGTTCTCTGGTGTAACAAAACTAAGCAGCAGCCACTGAAAAAACTGGAAAAGGCAAATGAACAAATAACAGTGGCTCAGATAAACTGAGAGGAGCACAAGACCCCGGAGGGGACCTGGCTGACCTCCACAGAAGTGCAGGACAAAATGCAAAAAGCAAGCACAAAAATAAAAGCAAAAAATATTTTATCTGTTAGCAGAAGATGGAGGCAAGACTCAGCAAGCTTCCAAGTGAACCAGGAACCAAAGTTGAGACAAGAACAATTGATCACCGGCAACCCTGATGGGAGGGAACCTCCCTTATATAAGACCAGTCTGTAACTCCTGATTGCCAATCTTCACAATCTTCATTGAATAATTCAGTACTATTTGTAACCACCAGAGGGAGCTTCTGCTCAGAATTCATTTCTAACACATTCACAACAGGGGATGTCAGCAGAGAGGAAATGAAGCAGCCAGGTTGTGAAGTGATCGAGAAGGGTAAAGATGGCTAGTTCTGGGGGGCGGTAGATGACAGCTAGCTGGAGGTTGGAAGGTGAGTAGATGCGGATGGAATGCACCTCAAACGAGGGAAGAGTAGCAGAGGGTTGGAGAGGCTGAGTCAGAGGGGTGAGCCAGGTTTCAGTGATAGCAAGGAAAGCGTTTGTTGGTGATGAAGAGGTCGTGGATAAATGACAGTTTATTGCAGATTGAGCATGCGTTCCATAGAGCTCCAGGTAGGGGGACCGGAGGAGTGGGGGCTGGGTGAATGGGTATAAGGTTATCATGGTTGCGGAAACGTGTAGAGGATCGTGGCAGAGTGTTAGAAATGAGTGTGGGGATGTGTTGAGTAGGGCCAGGATTTGGGGATACGTCGCCAGCAATGAGTAGTAACAGACAGAGTGTTAGAAGGTGGGAGCAGGATAAGCCATGGTGTGGCCGTGTGTGTCTGGACAGAGAGGCTTTTATGTGGAGGAACAGTTCTGAGGAGAAGGTGAGGTGGCTGGGAAGAGGCAGGTAGAAATGACTAGTTCCTTACTAGGTGGGGGATTAATGGAGAGCGGGCAAAATAGAGAAGTATGGGGGTGAAAGTGAGAAGAAGTCGAAACATTGTTGTGGGGTTGCAGTCCGTTACCTTACAGTCAAATTCCAGCCCAATTCTAGTCTAATTCAGAGTGTTGTAATTAAAACATGGGTCTGGAGCAGACCCATGCCACTGAATATCATAACATATGGGGCATATTCTGTATGGAGCATTATATGGAGCCCATTCTGTATGGAGCAATATATGGGGCCCATCATATACTGTATGGAGATTTATATGAGACTCATTATACTTTATGGAGCAATATGTGGGGCTCATTATACTCTATGGGGACCGTCCTGTACTGTATGTCACATTATATGGGGACCATCATATACTGGAGCATTATGTGGAGCTTATCATATACTGTATGGAACATTATATGGGACCAATTATGTATGGAGCAATATATGGGGCTCATTATTCTGTATGGAGCAATATATGTGGCTCATTATACTGTATGAAGCATTATATTGGGCCCATTATTCTGTATGGAGCATCATATATGGGACTCATTATTCTGTATGGAGCAATATATGGGGCTCATTATTCTGTATAGAGCAATATACAGTATGAAGCTCATTATTCTGTATGGCGCACTATGTGGTGCCCATAATACTGTATGGAGGACTATACTGTCCGGTTTTTGAGCTATTGTAGAATTTACAATATATATCACTCATGTAATGTAAGAAGTGAAGTATTTGGCATTGTACTATACCTATATTTCTCTGCCATATCGGAGCATCATGAATTGTGGTATGTGTTAAAGAGGCCCACTGAGACTCTTTCGCCCGGGGCCCACGAAAACCTGGAGCCAGCCCTGCCCCCCCACAACTTTAGCCAAATAACCCCCAGCTTTCAATGCGTTCCTATTATTATAAAGTAAATTAAGGTTAACAAGATTAAGTAATAAGAATTGATGTTGTTGGTATTGAAATGGGCACTGTAGGTTTGTTTACTAATGATGGAAAAACACGGCACTCAAAAGTAGAGTTTTGTGGTGCACAAGTAGGGTATCCAGCCCAATACTAATGATAAACATAAACTTGGCACTCAATGAAGAAAAAAGAAGAGAGAATTAATTCTGCTGTGGTTTCTTTTATTGTCATCCAAAATAGATGTGAAGTGGTTGTTAAACGTTTTCGGCCTAAACACAATTGGCCTTCATCAGAACCTTATTTTAACAGAAGCTGAAAAAATAACAGATATGAACACGTCATAATGTTTCTGTGGATGCAATAAAAATAATAATCATAAATGAAAAAAAAACGAAAAAACGGTGCAGAACAACAAATTTGCACAAACAACATAAGCTAACAGAAAGAAAAAGAAAAATTATCTAGCCACATTAATCCAGGTGTGACATACAAGGTACATAATGATATAATAATATATATGTATATCTTTATTAAGGAAAATGGAAGTAAAATGGTTGTAAAGTTTGAGCGAAACAGAAAATGAAACTAAAAACCAGAAAGGATATAGTGGTCCTGGTGTTATACAGAGTGAAATGGTGTGCCCAGTGAGTTCACTATTAGAGTATCCTGAAAAAAAGCAAGATAAAGTTTAATACGTGAAGCAGTGAAATACTGTTGGTAGATGCCCAGTGTGGAGAAAGAGGATGGTGGAAGATTATGGAATTATAATCAAAATAATGGTACCTGGTATTGAACTAAGCAATAATGTGGGACAGACCTCTATAATGAGGTGAAACCACAGAGGACATTGCAGGCTGCAAATAGGAAGGCAGAAAATGGAAAATGAATATACATACGCCTCTGTTTGCAAAGTGGGATACGAACGGGAATATACCTTTAAGGGAAAGCAAAATGATAGTAAAATAACAAAATAGGAGGGCACCTGGAATAAAGTAAATGGACATAAAATATATATTGGATGGAAATATAGTGAACTCCATGTAACAAGAATTAAACTAGAAAAAGGGGATACGTGCAATAATACTATACCATAGTGATTGGAGTGCAGATAGTAACTATCTGCACTCCAATCACTATGGTATAGTATTATTGCACGTATCCCCTTTTTCTAGTTTAATTCTTGTTACATTTATGTCCATTTACTTTATTCCAGGTGCCCTCCTATTTTGTTATTTTACTACCATTTTGCATATTGCTCTGTTCTCCTAATGGTACCTTCCCAGCTACCTTTAACCAGCGACATGCATCGTGCATGCGCCGCACTAAGAGTTAATCACAGCTTATTTACATCCTCCTATACTTAACATTGGTGGTCAGTACGCATGCGCAGTATGTGACGGGTTTGTCAGCTGACTTATGCCACGTCATCATGAAGCCGCCTCACAGGCACTCTTAAACCCGGAAGTACCGCTTATGGGACGCTCTGCTCCCCAGGCGGTTCCCAGCACACGAGCCACCGGCTTCAGGTAATTCAGGGGTTGAGGCACTACTCCTCTCTCCTGTCTTTTTATGTCCTCTCAATTGTCCTTGTCTATTTTTTACAGCGCCATTCCCCAGCTATATAGATAGCATTCAGCGCTTTTCCTTTTTGAACCGGTCAGCTTTCCCTTAAAGGTATATTCCCGTTCGTATCCCACTTTGCAAACAGAGGCGTATGTATATTCATTTTCCATTTTCTGCCTTCCTATTTGCAGCCTGCAATGTCCTCTGTGGTTTCACCTCATTATAGAGGTCTGTCCCACATTATTGCTTAGTTCAATACCAGGTACCATTATTTTGATTATAATTCCATAATCTTCCACCATCCTCTTTCTCCACACTGGGCATCTACCAACAGTATTTCACTGCTTCACGTATTAAACTTTATCTTGCTTTTTTTCAGGATACTCTAATAGTGAACTCACTGGGCACACCATTTCACTCTGTATAACACCAGGACCACTATATCCTTTCTGGTTTTTAGTTTCATTTTCTGTTTCGCTCAAACTTTACAACCATTTTACTTCCATTTTCCTTAATAAAGATATACATATATATTATTATATCATTATGTACCTTGTATGTCACACCTGGATTAATGTGGCTAGATAATTTTTCTTTTTCTTTCTGTTAGCTTATGTTGTTTGTGCAAATTTGTTGTTCTGCACCGTTTTTTCGTTTTTTTTCATTTATGATTATTATTTTTATTGCATCCACAGAAACATTATGACGTGTTCATATCTGTTATTTTTTCAGCTTCTGTTAAAATAAGGTTCTGATGAAGGCCAATTGTGTTTAGGCCGAAAACGTTTAACAACCACTTCACATCTATTTTGGATGACAATAAAAGAAACCACAGCAGAATTAATTCTCTCTTCTTTTTTCTTCATTGAGTGCCAAGTTTATGTTTATCAGTAGGTTTATTTACTGTCCTCCACTCACTGCCGACTTTTCTTCCCCATTGACTTGCATTGGGATTGGGTTGGGTTTCAGTCGGAACGCCGACTTTTTCCGTTAGTCGGCCGATTTAGTTAGACTCGGGTGGTCCGAAACCCGACTCGACCCTCCCGGAGGCAAAGTCGCTCATCTCTAGTCACCACATAGCCAGTACACATCAGATAATTGGTAAATCTGGCCTACCAGCAAGGAATCATTGTATGGGCTTCCTGCCTGGACCTGGATGACATGATTGCAATAGTCAGATGGTAACTTATCTACATATACTCCAGGAGCATCACGTTCAAAATAGGTGTAATTACCTGGATAGGGGATAATTCTATGGCCAATTGATTCCTTATTTTGCTAAGGTGGATATTGGTGGTGATATAGAAGGGTTAATGTTTTGCTTCTTTTGCTAGAATTTGTTCTTATATTGTTGCAGCCTTATACTGTAGTCACTGATTCAAGTTTTTTATACTTCTTATCTCATATGCAATGTTTTCAAAATTCTGCAAAACATGTTTTGGGTACATGGTAAGTAAAGGTCATCCTGACCTGGGTACCAGGGGGGCTACATGTGTTACATTGAGTTACATTGCTGTAAATGGTATAAATACTGCTTCTTGTGTAAATAAACAAGAAAAGTGACTTGCTTTTCTCCGAGTGCTCGTTATCTGAGGGACTAATCTCTTAATTCGGCCTCAATGGTGATCCGACATATCTCACTTTTGGTCAGAACTAAAACAGCTACAACAGTTTTGGCGCCCTAACATGAGGCCATGGTAATCCGCCTATTCGGAATCCATATGTGGGAGTATCCTGAGAGATTGGACATACAAATTCCATCTGCAGCAATGTAGGAAGCCTTATTCTTCCACTTTTGTTTTTTGTGCCTGCAATCTCTCTGGATCTCTCCATATCTCTGGGTAAAGGCTGCAAACATGGTTAAAGAACCGACATCACCAGTGAGTTTGGTGATTTTATGTCTGCTTCTGTCTGTATGAGAGTTGAATAATATAGTAATAAGATAATAAGTGTTATCTATATTATCTGTCAGTCTACTAACTGGTTGTGTAGTGCAGAGCTGGGACAGTCTCTGTGCAGTTTTATTGCTTTGGTCATCTTGGATTGGCAGTACATTGTATAAGGCTGTGTTTTATGTTAATGTAGTTGGCTATGGACGTTCTTGGAGTGTCAGTGGGCACTTCAGTCCTCTTAAGTTGTGCTAATTCCTACGTACAGCAGGCAGGCTGTGTGAATCTTTGTATGTATGTTTATGAGTACCTCTGAATGACCTGAGTGATGAGTAACCGAGTATAAGGGACAAATAATAAGTCGCTGATTGATGAGGGGGTTCCATTAAGTGTGGTCCTTTGTATGTGACAGAAGACATTATTCAACTCACTTTGATCTGAATCAGGCGGAGTGATTCAGATTAGGGATTCTGTTCTTTTTTTTGTAAAATCAGCTGATTTCAGATCACTGGGAAATAATCCCTGAATGAGCATGTATGAATGAATCATCACACTCCATTCTGTGAAAGGTGCAAAGGTATCCTGGGTGTAGTGTGTCAAGGGGCTGAGCCCTACAGGATTTTTTTCATGGATTCCTGATACCTTTACTTTGCCAATTATTGCAGATGGTCCAGGAAGGATGAGGTTATAGATATTTTAATCTACATCTGAGATTGTGTAACAATGAAGCCCATTTTGTAAATGGTATGACAATGGAATGGTTCCTGTATGTGTTTGGCCAGACTCGGTCACATTATTCAAATCGTGCAGTGATCTGCCCTTATAGTAAAATTCCTTGGTTCCAAGAGGAGGATGAAGGTTTTGCAGAAATAAATTAAGTCTGAGTACTGCTACATTATGTTTTTGAGAGATATTATAAGTTCTTCTTATCTCTGCTAGTACATGACGGGAAGGGTGATGAAGCAGCATGCAAGTTCTCTGTATTTCTGGGCTGCTGGAGTGTAGGGTGCTTGAGAGCTGGGTGCTTTAAAAGCAACAATACTGTATTGAAGTGGAAAGTAATATTGTAAGTTGAAGTTGGAAGTTGAAAGTAAAATATTGTGCCTATTTCAGAAGAAAACTTGTAAGTGATTTGTTGGTCATCAGTGTTTTCCTACCTGCTTCTAGTTGTGTGACTGATGTACAGCTAGTTGAGGATCAGTGGAAGGGGGTAGCCAACTGCATGGCTGGTCTAGTGGGTGAGAGGCCTATCACACCTGGGCCTTCCTACTTTAGTCAGCTGGTCTAATGGGTGAGGGAGCTGAATGAGTCTTCCCGTTACACCCTTCAGGTCTACCGGGTGAGAGAGCGGAAAGAGCCTTCCCGCTACACTTTGATAGATAATTCTGACTTGCTAGAGTGTGGCCTGTAGACAAGGTCCAGGAACACTGAGAGGGCATTTGCAGAAAAGTTAGCTGTCTGAAGAATAAGTTAAAGCCATGGGCAACCTGTTCTGTGTGCAGTCAGGGCCCCCAACAGAATCCAAAATAGCTATACAGATCGTAAAAGAGAGAGAAGGAAAATAGCAGTGAAGAATGTGGGACCAATATTGAAAAAGGCAAACATGCCAGAGTGTGGATGTTTGGATGTAAAAAAATGGCACAGGCAAGGGAAGAAAATAGCAAGTGAATAAATGGTGTTGTGGAGCTGAGAAAGTGCAGTAGTACAGAAGTAAATTGTATTATGATGAATATTTTGATGCACAAAAGTCTAATGCTATGAACAACACATGACTGCTACCGTCATACATCTGTATAACCAGAGACCCAGACAAGACAGATGAACTTATAAACATTGTGGTCAGCCAAACTCAGACTGGAGAGAAACTTGTGTAATCTGTGTTACCACCAGACGTAAGCGAATTACACTGATTCCTCTCCGGACAGGATCACATGAAGTCACAGAAGAACCTGACATGGTAGTGGTGACATTTACTTTGGGGGAGTAAGCTGGCAGTAGTCTTGAGAGGAAAGATGATGTATAACATCATGTCACCCCCACCAAACATCTCGAACCTCCACCAACTGACAACCATCAACATCAGGACCAAGGAGGGTGACTAGAGTAAGTTAATATGCAAATTGCCTCTTCAAACAAAGAGGACTTGTACTCTATAGCGCCACCTATTGGAAGTAGCGATCCTACAAGTCACAATCAACCCTTTAACGAGTCTTGTAATATGACTTAGGATAAAAGCCAAATCAGTATAGAGTAAGTTAGACACAGAAGTATTATCCCTGGAGCCCCTCTTACCAGCTAGCTATGTTGAAACAGTTGACTGACCCTGAAAACCAACCTTTCGCATTTCCCATTTTACAGACAAATAAGGACAATACAATGGACGCATAAGTGCACCTGGGCAGACCTACAGAGTTTGTTGAGTGCGAAGGCAGGTGACATACTAGGAAGCATAACTAATGACTCCTACAGATGTGACAAAGGACACTAAGCAGATTGATTTTCCACTGCCTTTGCCTTCAGACTAGGAAACTGGCATCCCCGTGACAAATGTGTACCCTGTTCTGGTTCTACTTTGATAGCTGCCATAACAATGCAAGGGGGAGAAAGAGGAAATATTTTTGATTAACACTGGGGCAGCTGGGACTGTGGTGCGCAAAGACTTGATAATACTAGACATGATTACTAACGAGATAGTGGAATGAGTGAGGGTAGAAGGTCCTCTGACTAAACAGATAAAACTAAAATTATGAGATAGCCAAGATGTGCTTACAAAGCTAATTGACAGTGAGAATACTTCTATGAATTTCCTGGGAGCAGATGTGTTGAGTGCTATCCAGACCACCATATAAAGCCCCCGTCACACTAAGCGAGATCGCTAGCGAGATCGCTGAAGCGTCACCGATTTTGTGACGCAACAGCGACCTAGCCAGCAATCTCGCTGGCCAGCGCGCATCGCTGCGTGTGAAAGCGGGAGACCAACGATCAGCGAGCTGGGAGCTGGTATCCAATGTACATATCGGGTAACAAAGCACCGCGCCGCACCTAGTTACCCAATATGTACATTGGATATCGGCTCTCAGCGCTCTACAGCAGAAGCTTAGAGCCGGTATCTAGGGTACATATCGGGTAACTAGGTGCCGCGCGGTGCTTAGTTACCCGATGTGTACATTGGATACCAGCGTGCTTGCTGGTCCTGATCGCTGGTGAGTCTGCCTATGTGACAGCTCACCAGCAATCAACCAACGATGTCCCAGCGTTCCCATCCACGTCGTATCGTTGGTGGGATCGCTGGGACATTGAAGAGTGTGACAGGACCCTAATACTCTCCTGAGGGTATTACAGTCACAAGTCCCCTCTCAGATAAGCACTTGTGTAAGATTGCAGCAATGGTGTATATGACAAAAGCTGTGAAAGTACAAAGATTTTGTCCTGCCATGTCGCTGTAAAAGATTGCCGCTGAATAGGCTGCTTACCTGACTCTCTTTATAGCGCGCGCCATGAAAGTGCACTTACTGTTCTAACAGGAAGCGCTCCCAGAGAACCTGAAAGCGTCCGATCCATGGACCGCACTGGAACGCATAAGCGCCCATTGCGCATGCGCGTTCTCAAAAATCAGGAAGTACTCAGAGTTTCCAGTCCATGGACCGCACTGGAACGCTAGAGCACACATCGCGCATGCGCATTCCCAAAGAACAATGTACCGGTATTTTCATCCTTAGATCTTAACTAATCCACCTCCCAGTACATCCTCTATATAAGAGAAAACCCACCTCATTAACTCCTTAATATACAGTTAGGTCCATAAATATTTGGACAGAGACAACATTTATCTAATTTTGGTTCTAGACATTACCACAATGAATTTGAAACAAAACAAATCAGATGCAGTTGAAGTTCAGACTTTCAGCTTTCATTTGAGGGTATCCACATTGAAATTGGATGAAGGGTTTAGGAGTTTCAGCTCCTTAACATGTGCCACCCTGTTTTTAAAGGGACCAAAAGTAATTGGACAAATGACTCCAAGGCTATTTCATGGACAGGTGTGGGCAATCCCTTTGTTATGTCATTCTCAATTAAGCAGATGAAAGGGCCGGACTTGATTTGAGGTGTGGTGTTTGCATTTGGAAGGTTTTGCTGTGAAGGAAACATGCGGTCACAGGAGCTCTCCATGCAGGTGAAACAAGCCATCCTTAAGCTGCAAGAACAGAAAAAAACCCATCCAAGAAATTGCTACAACATTAGAAGTGGCAAAATCTACAATTTGGTACATCCTGAGAAAGAAGAAAGCACTGGTGAACTCATCAATCCAAAAAGACCTGGGAGCCCACGGAAGACAACAGTGGTGGATGATCGCCGCATACTTTCTTTGGTGAAGAAGAACCCGTTCACAACATCAACTGAAGTCCAGAACACTCTCAGTGAAGTAGGTGTATCTGTCTCTAAGTCAACAGTAAAGAGAAGACTCCATGAAAGTAAATACAAAGGGTTCACATCTAGATGCAAACCATTCATCAATTCCAAAAATAGACAGGCCAGAGTTAAATTTGCTGAAAAACACCTCCAGAAGCCAGCTCAGTTCTGGAAAAGTATTCTATGGACAGATGAGACAAAGATCAACCTGTACCAGAATGATGGGAAGCCAAAGTTTGGAGAAGAAAGGGAACGGCACATGATCCAAGGCACACCACATCCTCTGTAAAACATGGTGGAGGCAACGTGATGGCATGGGCATGCATGGCTTTCAATGGCACTGGGTCACTTGTGTTTATTGATGACATAACAGCAGACAAGAGTAGCCGGATGAATTCTGAAGTGTACCGGGATATACTTTCAGCCCAGATTCAGCCAAATGCTGCAAACTTGATTGGACGGCGCTTCATAGTACAGATGGATAATGACCCCAAGCATACAGCCAAAGCTACACAGGAGTTCATAAGTGCAAAAAAGTGGAACATTCTTCAATGGCCAAGTCAATCACCAGATCTTAACCCAATTGAGCATGCATTTCACTTGCTCAAATCCAGACTTAAGAGGGAAAGACCCACAAACAAGCAAGACCTGAAGGCTGCGGCTGTAAAGGCCTGGCAAAGCATTAAGAAGGAGGAAACCCAGCGTTTGGTGATGTCCATGGGTTCCAGACTTAAGGCAGTGATTGCCTCCAAAGGATTCGCCACAAAATATTGAAAATAAAAATATTTTGTTTGGGTTATGTTTATTTGTCCAATTACTTTTGACCTCCTAAAATGTGGAGTGTTTGTAAAGAAATGTGTACAATTCCTACATTTTCTAACACATATTTTGTTCAACCCTTCAAATTAAACGTTACAATCTGCACTTGAATTCTGTTGTAGAGGTTTCATTTCAAATCCAATGTGGTGGCATGCAGAGCCCAAATCGCGAAAATTGTGTCACTGTCCAAAATATTTCTGGCCCTGACTGTATAGTATAAATTGGGGGCACGCTATAAATACCCCAAAATTGGGGATACCATCAGACCATATGCAAATTTCTAAGCAGGGCATTCCATTTATAGATGAATTTCAAGGAAAGAGATACTCAAGGGGTCACCATAATAAGAATATCCAACCACAAGCGGTATAGGAGAAATAGATATTCTCAAAAAATAATAAGACCAAAAAGGGTAGACAAAAGATATTCATATGTACGGACACCAGGCCAACAGAGATATGTAAAGGGAAGAAAGAAGAAAAGAAGTGACATTGATATATACAATGTGGGGGGTAGCGAAGGCTCTGGTGTGCCCTAACTAGATTCTCCCTACCTCACGCGGAAGTTGGCACCCTAAAACCTGCGCAATGGCACCCCCACTCATCGACGGCTCTCCCTAGCCTAACTGACCCTGTTACACCCTCAATCTATAGGAAGAAAGAAGGAGAGTTGATCATTAAGACCTGTTGGATGAAGGGTCTTGAGCCAGAAGATCTACTTGCACTCTCTTTGTAGAATCAACTGGTCCCAATTCCCAGCTCCTATCAATCCCCATAAACTTGATCTTCTTAGAGTCTCCTTGGTGTGAATTGTTGATATGATTCACGATTGCTGTATCTCTGCGATTAACTATGTCTCTGAGATGTTCACACACTCTTCGTCTAAATTCTCTTCTTTCTTTCCCTACATACTCTGAACCACAATCACAGGTTGCCTTATAAACAATGTCCTCAGTTTGACAGTTTATGAAATGTCTTATGGAATATACTTTCACTGTGTTATTACTTGTAAAAGTCTTTCCTGACACAATCGAGTTACATGCTTTGCAATTCCCACATTTGTAGCATCCTTCACAATCGAGTTACATGCTTTGCAATTCCCACATTTGTAGCATCCTTTCAAACGTCTGTCTAACCAGCTGTTGGGAGTTACATCACGAAAATGGCTGTGGACCAGCCTATCCTCTAGGGACCTATTTTTCCAGAACGTAATTTGCGGAGTAGGGCCCACTACTTCCTTTATGTTTGCTTCCATAAATAATACTGGCCAATGGCGTTTCAGTATCTCTCTTACTCATCTAGAGCCATTCGAGAACCTGGTTATGAAACGTGATACATTCTCTTGAACTGTCTCCTTGCCAGCATTTAGCAATTCTTTTCGATCTTTCTTTAAGGATTCTTTATAGGCCTCTTTTAGAACCGACTTAGGGTACCATGTCTCCAAGAAATGACCCTTCAGGTCATCAGCTTGTTCCTTAAGTTTAGATAACGTGATGTTAGATAACGTGAATTTCGCCATCATGTCCCCTTTGAATGCAGACAGCAAGAAATGTAAGTTGGGTTTTATTAACTTCATGGGTGAAGTGTAGCCCTAGTTCATTCAAACAAGCAACTGCCGTAAACTAACGGCTACAAATTCCCTCCTAAGGTGGGAAAATAGCCATCCTGTGTCGCCTCAAAAAAGGTTATACCGAAGGGACAGTACCTAAGAATACGTCAAAACTGTTCCACGTTACCTAAATCTTTTACAGCGACATGGCAGGACAAAATGCCCGATCACTCCCCTGATGAGTTATTCAACAAAACACATCAGGAGAAGGGAGATTAAAAAGGGACTTATGGATCTATGCAATTCTAATGCATTGGGTGAGATCCTTCCTTTTTTTCTTACTGTCGCAAAAATCTCGGTTTGAGAGAGGGATTGTGTGGGTACAAAAAGGACATAACCATGGGATTGAATGTAAGCCATGTGTATAATAGTTCTTAAAAAACTCTCCCCCTTGTTTTCTTTTTGTGTTGCTCATGTTTGCGTTTAGTATGCTGCTGCTAATTTAATGATCAAAGAAAGTTGTATACTTTAAGGGACTGTATCCCCATTTACAAATTAATATGTGAGGGTTTGAATCCCAATTCTTGATTATTCTTTGTATGGGAGCAATAGAAGTCATTGCCTGCTTATAGGGTTAAGCGGATGATTATGCTCCCATAAGCACTAAGTACCTTATAATACTGTGATCTGTGACTAATGAAGGGTCAACAGTAAGGCAATCATATATAAGGTTTGGTTGAAGGTGCTTAAGTATACTGCACGGTCTGGATCCACGTATATTTCTGCCTGGGAACTATATAGTATCAAGTTTGTGGACAGTTATGCATTAAATATGTGCAGTATTTTTGGTGTTTGTCTGTCTAATTGTTGCACGTGTACTTTTAATGTTTTTTTAAAAAAATTATTGAATAAAGTAGATTAGTTTTATGTTTAAATTGTATCCCCAACATGCTATGTACCAGGAATTCTAGTTGGCTACCTCAATTGCTATTCAGTAGATGCCCAGATGTCCTGAAATCCCTCCAGCAACAGTCTTCCCCTTCAAAGAAGGAACACAAGGAGAAAATGGGAGCTGAGCTGAACTCAAATGGAGTATTGGATAAATCGTGTTTACCAAGGTCCCTGCTCCCAGTGATGGCTCAAGCAATACATTGCCCAACTCATGCCTAAAAAAGTCACATGTGTACCATGGTAAATGACTTCTGGATCGCTCCTGGTTTAGTTACGCAGCCGCGAAACTCGTGCAGTCCTGCCACATCTGTGCACAGCACAACCCAGGTAAGATAATAAAAGTCCCTAAGAAAGTGACACCAAAGCCTCGCTACCTGTTTCAGAGACTGCAGATTGACTACATACAACTACCCAAGGTAGGAGTATATGAGTATGTCCTAGTATGTGTAGTATGAGTAGATCACTTCTCTGGTTGGCCGGAATCGTATCCGGTAAAATGTGCAAATGCTAAAACGACACTTAAACTTAAAAATTAAAAAGGCCGTGGTGGACACAGGAAAGAATTGGGTAGAGTGCTTGTCTCTTGCACTCTTTTAACTCAGACACACTCCAAATAGAAAGACAGGCTTGTCTCCCTTTGAAGTCCTGTTTGGTAGTGCTCCAAAGGCTGGTCTGTACTTCCCACAAGTGCTACAAATGCAACACGGTTCTATGACAGCCTATGACTAGGCCTTGCAGAAAAGATTTAAAGGGAACCTGTCACCTCGTTTTTCCGCAATAAGCTGCGGCCACTGCCTTTCGGGGCTTATTTACAGCATTCTATAATGCTGTAGATAAGCCCCCGTTCTAACCTTAAAGATAAGAAAAGCAAGTTTTATTATACTAACCTCCCATCTTGATGCAATGTCGTCATCTTTCTTGCTTTGTGTCGCGGCTCCTGCGCAGGTGTACTGATCTGCCCTGTTAAGGGCAGAGCAAAGTACTGCAGCGCGCAGGCGCCGGTAAAGTCAAAGAGTCCCAGCGCCTGCGCACTACATGTACTTTTGATCTGCCCTCTACAGGGCAGATCAGTACGTCTGCGCAGGAGCCGAGACATGAAGCAAGGAGGATGACGACATCGCATCAAGATGGGAGGCACCATACCCGGACCTGTGACACCCATCGGACCAGACCGCCCTGGGGTGAGTATAATAACACTTGTTTTTCTTATGTTTCAGGTTAGATCAGGGGCTTATCTCCAGCATTATAGAATGAAAGGCAGTGGCCGCAGCTTATTGGGGATAAACAAGGTGACAGGTGCACTTTAATGAGGTGCATAAACATGTGTTCTAGTCCATTCCAAAACCTAATGCCAGTGCAGATGTGCATCAGCTGAATCCAGGTGATTGAGTGGTCATAAGCAGACACGTGAGAAGGAGCCTACATTCATGGTTTGATGGCACGTTTCAAGTCCACCTCAGTGAAACTTGAGGGAAAGCCCACTGTTATGATTTGGTAGCTGAGGAGGACAGGAGCAAAATACCGCCAAAGCAGCAAGACACCAGAGAGGCTGGAACCTAATGGGTTGCAGATTCCTAAACTAACCGTACAACTAGAAGTAGCCGTGGAGCATACCTACGGTGATCCTAGACGTCTCAGCACAGCCAGAGAGTTAGCTACACCTGAAGATAGAAAGAGGAAAGCTAACTGCCCGGAGTAAAGCCCCCAAAAAATAGGAAGACCCCAAACATGTAATGGCAGTTAGACAAGAGGAAAACACGAACACAGACAGAAAATAGAATGAGCAAATGTTGGGGCCCAAATCTGTTTAGAAAGTAAAGTACAGGAGAGAACTTCTGTCTGCAACCCAGAAAAACCCTAATAAAAATACCAGCACTTCTGATTACAAAAAACCTGAGACCACACGATCTCGACCACCTATATCAGATCTCTGGTGTGACACACAGCTACCCAGCAATAAAAAATATCAATCAGAGAACAAGTGCAAATACAAAATGAGAACAAAGGGCAGCGCAAGCCCCCAAAGGGGACCCGGCTGAAGTCCAAGGCAAGACTGCAAAAGCAAGGAAAATCCAACCACAGAAAAAAGACAGAAAGTCACTTATCTGAATGATAGCAGGAAAGCAAGCTGAAATTCCAACAAAGACCTGGAAGCAACAATTGATTACTGGCGAGGATCATGGGAGTTCAGCTCACTTATATCAGGCCAGTCAGCCCCACCTGACACCCATTCCTTAATTGGTTCAATACCCTCAGCAACCACCGGAGGGAGCCTCAGCTCCAAAGTCATCTCCAACACATTCACAACAGCCCACCTGGATCCACGCCACTCACTCCAAAAATATCACTTCACCAGCAGAATGACTGTTCTTCCAATCACTTTGCTGGGAGTAGCAGGATTGTTGCACCCTACAGAGACACTGGATAAACTTTTAAATATAGACTGGGACAACAAACTTATTATCTGTCATGGTCTGCTGAGTTTCTGGGATTAGGTGGTTTTAGGGTTAACCGGGATGGCCTCACTCTGGGATTCTGGGAGGCTTTTATAGCCTCATTGTGGGGCCATCCTCTGTCGCTTATACTTTGACCCTTGGCCGAGTGTGTGTGACCCTGTTGTGCTTGTGCCAGTGCTTTGTGCCTGTGCTACGTTCTGTCTGTCTGGTTCTGATTTGGCTGTGTCCCTGTTTCGAGTTTTGCCTGTCCCTTTTGTACTCTGCTGCCCTCTACGTGTATGACCCTTGGCTACGTTCTGACTCCGCTCTGCCTGCTCCTCTTGTACTTCATCGCCCTCTATGTGTATGACCCCTTGGCTACATCCTGATTATCCGTTCTGTATATGCCCCTTGGTAACTGTGTCCCGTAGTTACCCTTCTAGGAGTTTTCCTTCACCTCATAGCTCTCTGGAGCTTAGGCCACGCCCACTAGCAGTCACGTGCCTGCAGGTCCTTTGGTCTGAAGCATTCTCTATCTGCTACTACTGCCTCTGAGAGACGTGTGGCTGGCTACGTCCACTAGTAGTCACATGCTGAAGGTCCTGTTTCTCAGAAGCACACGTCTTCCCTGCTGCGGCTCTGCAATACAGGTATCTTTGGGCATAGTTTGTTCACTCAGGACACACGCACTGGCTCAGTGAGCAAGTGCAGTGCGGTGTCCCTGACATTATCATGCTTTTCTTATCAAGGACATGGAAGGAGAAAAACCAGAAGACTGTTATATCTGTACACACAGCCTAGTATCTTCAAGGACTAGGAAGTACTTAGCCTTACCTCTGGAGCCATGGAATGTATTAAAAACCACAATGCATACACAATGAGACCAGGACTCAATCTAAGTTTCAAGGAAAAGATCTTCCCCATGATATATCTGCCTCATTGACTATAATCGGATGGGCCGTTAATCCCTGGTTCCAGTTTAATATAATGCATCTAAGTTATGAATGTGGTGGCGGAAGTATAATTCAGAAGTTGGAAATGTCACCAAGAGGTCCCTCATTCAGACCCCATTCCCAATGATGGATTGTGGTTCAGTCTTCATTACACTGTAGCAAATACCTGTGGTGAGGACAATAATTGCTTCCTTATATACACTCATGATCGAACCCAGGTTAGTGAGACAGTATACCAAGATGGTGTTGAAGGCTGTAAAACATCTAACGGAAAAATAGTAAGGAAATAAGGGGGTAAATGTACATTTGTTATAAACGGAAAACAAATGAATAATACTTTGTGCACCCATAAAGCCATGTTGGGACAGCAGCAGTCTCAATTCACTCCTTGTATAGAAGGGCTGCAGACAATAAGCCCCATCCAAATGGTAGGCCAAATTTAGTAGAAATGGGAATAGCAAATAAAATATTCAGTGGTATGCTAATATATCCCTTTGTCATGAACTGGGGGTGTGTAGTTGCCTCCAGCTCATCAGGGATTTCTTATATCCCACTTTCCAGTTCCGATTTAGGAACTTGCAGCTCTCTGGCACCCCCTTAGCCTGAGGTCAGTCAGGGAACTACACCTAGGATAAATAGTCACCAGAAATGCTGCCGTGTCGCTAACTGGCTATTGGGCACTCTGCAGTGAGGGCGGTATGTATATCCATAGTCTCCGGCAAGAAATACACACTGAAACATCCGTTTAGTCACTGCCAGAATCTCCCAAATTCCCTAGAACACTGCTGCCAACAGCTCCTTGTTCTACAGTAAATCAGTATTGGGTCAGGAGCCAACCCACATGGTAGCGTGAATTCAGCACGGAGGACGTGGCGATAGGTTATAGAGCAAGGAAAACACAACTAATACATTTTTATAGTTTTATTCCAGAAAATATAGGCAGTGTTTACAAAAATATAAAATGTTACAAAAAGACAAGATACAGTATATACAGGCAATTACAAAATAAAAATGGATTAAAAGATGAACTTACATAACTCAGTCAATGGCATGCCATGTGGAGGAGGGGGAGGGGAGATACCAGGGACCAAGATTCAGTCCACAGCAGGGATGGTATATGCTGTCTACACAGGTCTGAACAACAGCCTGACTGAGCCTTCTAGCCTTATACCTTATCCTGGGTGACCTCACTGGGAGGGCAGAGCTAGGGAATGTACTCCCCTTTTGAAAAGTACTAGAAAACTTATAAGTTCCATAACTCTGGCTGCGAGGCTCACAGCATGATGACAGAAGTATTTTAGGTTTTCGGACAAGATTAGCTTTCATTTAAAACATCCAAAAAAAGGCTGCACTCAAGCATACTAAAGCATGACAACATAGAATACATGAAATTTTGAATAGCAATATGGCTTTGGAATATAAGGAAAAATTTGAGACGCTTAGTATAAACATTTGGCCAAACATTTTAAAGCCCAACAACCATCGTCAAGGTGGTCTCAATTCTGTTGAGTCCCTAACCTAATGTGAACATACCTCTATTAGGCTGATATCTGAATTTCTGGGTGAATATGCACCTCTGTCAGTAATGCCTGCATTTATGGGTAAAGTAGGGAGCTGGTGTAAGTAAAATCACCACCTGGTGGGGGCGGAGTGCTCGGTCAGCAAGCTAACATTCAAAAGACAAAAAGCCTGACTGGCACTTCCAGACTAATGTGAACTAGGTGCAAACCAAAGGGAGCTACCCTCATGTAAAACATCCAAAAAAAGGCTGCACTCAAGCATACTAAAGCATGACAACATAGAATACATGAAATTTTGAATAGCAATATGGCTTTGGAATATAAGGAAAAATTTGAGACGCTTAGTATAAACATTTGGCCAAACATTTTAAAGCCCAACAACCATCGTCAAGGTGGTCTCAATTCTGTTGAGTCCCTAACCTAATGTGAACATACCTCTATTAGGCTGATATCTGAATTTCTGGGTGAATATGCACCTCTGTCAGTAATGCCTGCATTTATGGGTAAAGTAGGGAGCTGGTGTAAGTAAAATCACCACCTGGGGGGGGCGGAGTGCTCGGTCAGCAAGCTAACATTCAAAAGACAAAAAGCCTGACTGGCACTTCCAGACTAATGTGAACTAGGTGCAAACCAAAGGGAGCTACCCTCATGTAAAACATCCAAAAAAAGGCTGCACTCAAGCATACTAAAGCATGACAACATAGAATACATGAAATTTTGAATAGCAATATGGCTTTGGAATATAAGGAAAAATTTGAGACGCTTAGTATAAACATTTGGCCAAACATTTTAAAGCCCAACAACCATCGTCAAGGTGGTCTCAATTCTGTTGAGTCCCTAACCTAATGTGAACATACCTCTATTAGGCTGATATTGATTTCTTGGGTGAATATGCACCTCTGTCAGTAATGCCTGCATTTATGGGTAAAGTAGGGAGCTGGTGTAAGTAAAATCACCACCTGGTGGGGGCGGAGTGCTCGGTCAGCAAGCTAACATTCAAAGACAAAAAGCCTGACTGGCACTTCCAGACTAATGTGAACTAGGTGCAAACCAAAGGGAGCTACCCTCATGTAAAACATCCAAAAAAAAGGCTGCACTCAAGCATACTAAAGCATGACAACATAGAATACATGAAATTTTGAATAGCAATATGCTTTGGAATATAAGGAAAAATTTGAGACGCTTAGTATAAACATTTGGCCAACATTTTTAAAGCCCAACAAAACCCTCGTCAAGGGTCTCAATTCTGTTGAGTCCCTAACCTAATGTGAACATACCTCTATTAGGCTGATATCTGAATTTCTGGGTGAATATGCACCTCTGTCAGTAATGCCTGCATTTATGGGTAAAGTAGGAGCTGGTGTAAGTAAAATCACCACCTGGTGGGGCGGAGTGCTCGGTCGCAAGCTAACATCAAAAGACAAAAAGCCTGACTGGCACTTCCAGACTAATGTGAACTAGGTGCAAACAAAGGGAGCTACCCTCATGTAAAACATCCAAAAAAAAGGCTGCACTCAAGCATACTAAAGCATGACAACATAGAATACATGAAATTTTGAATAGCAATATGGCTTTGGAATATAAGGAAAAATTTGAGACGCTTAGTATAAACATTTGGCCAAACATTTTAAAGCCCAACAACCATCGTCAAGGTGGTCTCAATTCTGTTGAGTCCCTAACCTAATGTGAACATACCTCTATTAGGCTGATATCTGAATTTCTGGGTGAATTGCACCTCTGTCAGTAATGCCTGCATTTATGGGTAAAGTAGGGAGCTGGTGTAAGTAAAATCACCACCTGGTGGGGGCGGAGTGCTCGGTCAGCAAGCTAACATTCAAAAGACAAAAAGCCTGACTGGCACTTCCAGACTAATGTGAACTAGGTGCAAACCAAAGGGAGCTACCCTCATGTAAACATCAAATAAAAGGCTGCATTAACATTAAGCATGAAACATAGAATACAAATTTTGAATGCAATATGGCTTATGGCAATATAGGAAAAATTTGACCTTGTATTACATTTGGCCATACATTTTAAGCAACAACCCTCAATGGTGTCTCAATTCTGAGGGAGTCCCTAACCTAATGTGAACAAACCCTATTAGGTGTCATCTGAATTTCTGGGAAATGCACCTCGTCAGTTATGCCTGCTTTAATGGTAAAGTTAGGGAGCTGGTGGTGATTATTAAATCACCACCTGATGGGCGAGTGCTCGTCTGCAAGCTAACATTCAAAAGACAAAAAGCCTGATGGCATTTCCAGACTAATGTGACTAGGCTGCAAACCAAAGTGAGTACCACCATGTAGAACATGGTTGTTGGGCTTTAAATGTTTGCCAAATGTTTATACATAGTATGCGTCTCATAAATTTTCCTTATAATTTCCAAAGCATTATTGCTATCAAAATTTCATGTATTCTATTTGTCATGCTTTAGTATGCTTGAGTGCATCCTTTTTTTGGATGTTTTACATGAGGGTAGCTCCCTTTGGTTGCACCTAGTTCACATTAGTCTGGAAGTGCCAGTCAGGCTTTTTGATCTTTGAAATTAGCTTGCTGACCGAGCACTCCGCCCCCACCAGGTGGTGATTTTACTTACACAGCTCCCTACTTTACCCATAAATGCAGGCATTACTGACAGAGGTGCATATTCACCAGAAATTCAGATATCAGCCTAATAGAGGTAGTTCACATAGGTTAGGGACTCAACAGAATTGAGACCACCTGACGATGGTTGTTGGGCTTTAAAATGTTTGGCCAAATGTTTATACTAAGCGTCTCAAATTTTTCCTTATATTCCAAAGCCATATTGCTATTCAAAATTTCATGTATTCTATGTTGTCATGCTTTAGTATGCTTGAGTGCAGCCTTTTTTTGGATGTTTTACATGAGGGTACTCCCTTTGGTTTGCACCTAGTTCACATTAGTCTGGAAAGTGCCAGTCAGGCTTTTTGTCTTTTGAATGTTAGCTTGCTGACCGAGCACTCCGCCCCCACCAGGTGGTGATTTTACTTACACCAGCTCCCTACTTTACCCATAAATGCAGGCATTACTGACAGAGGTGCATATTCACCAGAAATTCAGATATCAGCCTAATAGAGGTATGTTCACATTAGGTTAGGGACTCAACAGAATTGAGACCACCTTGACGATGGTTGTTGGGCTTTAAAATGTTTGGCCAAATGTTTATACTAAGCGTCTCAAATTTTCCTTATATTCCAAAGCCATATTGCTATTCAAAATTTCATGTATTCTATGTTGTCATGCTTTAGTATGCTTGATGCAGCCTTTTTGGATGTTTTACATGAGGGTAGCTCCCTTTGGTTTGCACCTAGTTCACATTAGTCTGGAAGTGCCAGTCAGGCTTTTTGTCTTTTGAATGTTAGCTTGCTGACCGAGCACTCCCCCCCACCAGGTGGTGATTTTACTTACACCAGCTCCCTACTTACCCATAAATGCAGGCATTACTGACAGAGGTGCATATTCACCCAGAAATTCAGATATCAGCCTAATAGAGGTATGTTCACATTAGGTTAGGGACTCAACAGAATTGAGACCACCTTGACGATGGTTGTTGGGCTTTAAAATGTTTGGCCAAATGTTTATACTAACGTCTCAATTTTTCCTTATATTCCAAAGCCATATTGCTATTCAAAATTTCATGTATTCTATGTTGTCATGCTTTAGTATGCTTGAGTGCAGCCTTTTTGGATGTTTTTACATGAGGGTAGCTCCCTTTGGTTTGCACCTAGTTCACATTAGTCTGGAAGTGCCAGTCAGGCTTTTTGTCTTTTGAATGTTAGCTTGCTGACCGAGCACTCCGCCCCCACCAGGTGGTGATTTTACTTACACCAGCTCCCTACTTACCCATAAATGCAGGCATTACTGACAGAGGTGCATATTCACCCAGAAATTCAGATATCAGCCTAATAGAGGTATGTTCACATTAGGTTAGGGACTCAACAGAATTGAGACCACCTTGACGATGGTTGTTGGGCTTTAAAATGTTTGGCCAAATGTTTATACTAAGCGTCTCAAATTTTTCCTTATATTCCAAAGCCATATTGCTATTCAAAATGTCATGTATTCTATGTTGTCATGCTTTAGTATGCTTGAGTGCAGCCTTTTTTTGGATGTTTTACATGAGGGTAGCTCCCTTTGGTTTGCACCTAGTTCACATTAGTCTGGAAGTGCCAGTCAGGCTAGCTTTCATTTAAGTCTAAACATGGTATCTCTAGGTATTACGGTGAGGTACATACCCTTTTCTCAATTTCTGGTGAGCGTGGAAGTCGCAAAATGCTGTGGTGAATAGCTTAAATGATGTAGATTCCAAAAATATAGGCTTCCTGCATCTATGATCATTCTGTGATAATATATTCACATTGGAATGAACAAAGAAACTTCCAAAACCATGTGCTACAGACTGCTTTTAACCAGTTAGGGTCATAAAATGTTCTTGTGTTGCTGGCCATACCATGGTCTCACGTTACACCAGCCACTAGGGGAGGGAAAGTGACTCACAGAGTAGAGAGAGAGGGGGGAGGAAGCTGCAAGGGGGATCGTTACTGAAGCATGTCATTCACAAACTAAGGAGATGCATCACAGAGCTCTGTATGTGTAACTAGAACAATAAGAAATGTTTCATATTTCCTGAAACCTCCCCCTTTTGGACAGCGCTACAGAGGCAGGACCTCTCAGTCCTCCTCTATGCACACCTCGGCAGGCTCGCCCAGGTGGGACAACCCGTCTGCATTGCCATGCTCACTGCTCTTTTTGTGGGTCACGGTAAAGTCATACTGTTGGAGGGCAAGGTTAAGCGGAGCAATCTTCCATTGGTACCAGATACAGCGGTGTGCAGCCAATTCAGGGGGTTGTAGTTGGTCACCATGGTGAAGGTGCATCCGTACAGGTAGGGCTGCAAACGTTGCAGGGCCCAAACCATGGCCAGGCACTCCTTCTCTTTGGTGGAAAAGTCCACTTCCCTTGACAGAAGCTTCCAGCTCAGGTACAACTCAGGGTGCTCTTGGTTCCCCGAGTTGACTTGGCTAAGCACAGTACCGAGGCCAAACTCACTGGTGTCGGTCTGTACCAAGAACGGCCAACTGCTGTCAACTGCCTTTAGCACAGGAGAGCTGCTAATTGCTGTTTTCAAAGCCCTAAAAGCCACCTCACAGCCTTCTGTCCAGTTGAAGGTTTGGAGAAGCTTCTTCCTGGTGAGGTCCTGCAAGGGCTTTGCAAGGCTGCTATAGTTTTGTACAAAGCGCCTATAGTACCCTGCAGTGCACAGGAAGGACATCACCTGCTTCTTGGTCCTGGGATGGGCCAGAATGCGATAGCATCCACTTTCCCATTCTGTGGCCTCATAGAACCCCCAGGTAGTGGACCCTCTCTCGTGCCCATCTGGCACTTTCCCGGCTTGATGGTCAGGCCTGCTTGGTAGATGCGCCCAAGCACCTCCTGTAGATGCTGAAGGTGTTCCTCCCAGGTGGAACTGAAGACTGAAATGTCATCCAGGTACGTCACCATGCACCTTTCCAGTCCCTGTAGCAGGTGGTTGATCATCCGCTGGATTGCGGAAGGGGCAATCTTCATGCCAAAAGGCATGACGTGGACTCGTATAGTCCAAAGGGGTGATAAAGGCGGACTTCTCCTGTGCCTCAGGGCTCAGGAGAATCTGCCAATATCCCCGACTCAAATCCATAGTGGATAGATAGTGCGTGCCAGCTAACCGCTCAAGCAGCTCCTCGATGCGTGGCATTGGGTGCACATCAGAGGCTGTGATGGCATTGAGCCCCCTGTAGTCCACACAGAACTGGGTGGTCCAATCCTTCCTTGGCACCAGGACTACAGGCGAGGCCCATGTGCTCTTGGACCGATGAATCACCACCAGCTGCAACATCTCATCGATCTCCTGGCGCATGATGTGCTGCACCTTGACACAACAACTAGAAGTAGCCATGGAGCGTTCCTACGGTGATCCTAGATGCCTCGTCACAGCCTGAGAGATAACTACATCTAAAGGCAGAAAGATGAAAGCTATCTGCCCCGGAACAGATCCCCAAAGAAAATAGGAAGCCCCCAAACATGTAATGGCGGTTAGACAAGAAGAAAGCATGGACACAGACAGAAAATAGAATGAGCAAACGCTGGGGCCCAATCTGTCTAGACAGAAAAGTACAGGAAAGAATTCTGACTGTAATCCAAAAAAACCCTAACAAAAATACCAACACTTCTGATTGCCAAAAAACCTGAGATCACACGATCTCATCCACCTAAATCAGAGCTCTGGTGTAACAAAACGCTATTCAGCAAATAAAAAGTAACAAAGGAGCAAAGCAAAAGTGCAGACACAAACGGAGCACAATTGCAGCACCAGACCCCCAAAAGGGGACAGGCTGCAGTCCACTGCAAGCAGCAAACCAACAGAGAAAATCAAACAGAGGAAAAAAAAACAGCAAACACTTATCTGAAGGAGAGCAGGAAACTAGCAGTGCTTCAAGCAAGACCAGCAGGAACAATTGATAACCGGCAAGGCTGCTGGGAACTCTGGTCACTTATATCCTACCATTCAACGCCAGCTGAAGGCCATTCGGTAATCAGTTCATTACCCTCAGCAACCACCGGAGGGAGTCCCAGCTCAGAAGCCGCCTCCAACATATTCACAACAGCTACACCTAAAGACAGAAAGATGAAAGCTAACTGCCAGTAGCAGAACCCCCAAAGAAATAGGAAGCCCCCAAACATATAATGGCGGTTAGACAACAAGAAAATACGAACACAGACAGAAAATAGAATGAGCAAAACTGGGGCCCAATTCTGTCTAGATAGAAAAGTATAGGAAAGAATTCTGACTGCAACCCAAGAAACCCTGACAAAAATAACAACATTTCTGATTAACAAAAAACCTGAGATCACACGATCTCTGCCGCCTAAATCAGATCTCTGGTGTAACACACTGCAATTCAGCAAATAAAAAGTGACACAGGAATAGAGCAAAAGTGCAAACACAACCTGAGCACAAATGCAGCGCCAGGCCCCAAAAGGGGACCAGGCTGAAGTCCACTGCAATGCAGCAAACCAGCAAGGAAAATCCAACCAGAGGAAAAAAAAAGCCCAGCAAGTCACTTATCTGAATGAAAGCAGGAATGCAAGCTGAGCTCCAACCAAGACCTGGAAGAACAATTGATTACCGGCAAGGCTGATGGGAGTTCAGGTCACTTATATCATACCATTCGGACCCAGCTGAAAGCAATTCAGCAATTGGTTCATTACCTTCAGCAACCACCGGAGGGAGCCCCAGCTCCGAAGTCACCTCCAACGTATTTACAACAGTACCCCCCCTTCAATAAGGACTTGTGGAACACGTTATGGATCTTAAACGTCCCTGGAAGAAGCAAACGGAAGGGAACCGGATTAAGAATTTCCATGATATTATCAGGTCCAATGAACCTTGGCTTAAATTTTGGAGAAGCAACCTTCATAGGGATATTTCTAGAGGACAACCAAACCAAGTCCCCACTTTAAAACGAGGACCATCAGTCCTATGCCGGTTGGCAAACCGCTGGGCCTTCTCCTGAGAGAGCGAGAACCTCTCCACTGCCTGGTCCCAAATCTGCTGCATTCGCTCCACAATAGAGTCAACCTCCGGACACACGGAAGCCTCCGCCTGTCCTGAAGAAAATTGAGAGTGAAACCCAGAATTGCAGAAAAATGGAGACATCAAGGCGACAGAGCTAGCCCTATTATTAAAAGCAAACTCCGCCAAAGGCAAAAAAGAGACCCAGTCATCTTGATCAGCAGACACAAAACACCTCAAATAAGTCTCTAAGGTCTGGTTTGTTCTCTCATTTTGTCCATTGGTCTGAGGGTGAAATGCATTGGAGACAGATAACTGAACACAAAGTTTAGAACAAAATGTTCTCCAAAATCTGGAAACAAACTGGACTCCTCTGTCAGACACAATGTTCTCCGGAATGCCATGTAACCGAACCACGTGCTGAAAGAACAAAGGCACCAATTCGGAGGAGGAAGGCAACTTAGGCAATGGCACAAGATGTATCATCTTGGAAAACCTATCACAGATTACCAAGATAACGGTCATTCTCTGAGAGACAGGGAGGTCGGAAATAAAATCCATAGAGATATGGGTCCATGGCCTCTTGGGCACAGGTAATGGCATTAACAAACCACTAGAGCGAGAGCAAGGCTTGGAACGAGAGCAAGTCCCACAGGACTGCACAAAGTCCCTGACGTCATGAGACAAAGTAGGCCACCAAAAGGACCGACTCACCAAGTTTCTGGTACCAAAATACCGGGATGACCAGCCAACGTGGAACAATGAATCTCAGACATCACACTTTTCTTCCACTGGTCTGGGACAAACAATTTCCCAACAGGGCAGCGTTCAGGTTTATCCTCCTGACTCCCCTCCAGAGCCAGTCTCAAATTGGGCGAGATGACAGAAAGAACTACACCCTGTTAGGGTCTGCGGAACGCTCCAAATATATGATGTAGAGAGGTGCGTTCGCAGCCCGGGGTCCACCGTGCAGGCGGAAACTGCTGCTAGTAAAATGGCGCAAGAGAGCGAACTCTGTTATCCCGCAGAGTCGCCAAAATAAACACCGCAATGCGCTGTGGCAATATGTGCGAACTCTGTTAATTCATAGAGCCGCTAGAAGGAGTGCCGCAGCGCTATATGGCGATGTGTATGAACTCACTAAACACAACTGATTCGCAAAATATACACGCTAGGGCGCTGTCTAGCGTTGAAAGCGAACCCTGTTACGTCACAGAGCCGCTGAGAAAAAGTTCTGTGTCCTGTCAGGCACCCAGGTACACAGTAAGTGCTAAGCGAACATAGAACGTGATCATGCGCTAATGTCCTCACGGGAGTCACCCGCAATCTATGGCGTCTGAATGCCAGACCCTGAATACGGCAATCAAACTCCTCACCGGTTATGCCAGTAATCTAGGGCATCTAGGACACCGACCCTGACCAACTAGCATACCAAACTCCTCACCGATTAAGTCGGTATTCTAGGGGCTTATTTCAGCCGGGACCTAACCACACACACGCATGACCACACTGGCGCAAAGCATATAATGGTTGATACTAGTGCATGGCGACTCAGCATTGCCACCCTTTTATAATAATAGCTACATGACCTGCCAGAAACAAGGACCAATGAAACCTGTTCCAGAACACCAGTAGTCACAGGACCTTCCTGGCAGACCAATAGGAGCTGCTGAAGTACCTGAGCATGTGACCCCTGATCTCTAATGAGAGATCTCACCCTGGGCATGCTCAGAAAGGAAAAACAAGGACTTTGTCCTAAAGACATCTGCTCGCCGCTAACCAGTAGTGTTGAGCGATACTGCTCGATATCTAAAAATATCGTATCGGAATGGTATCGCCGATATCACTAAATATCGTCGATATCCGATTCCGATACCGGAAGTCCCATGTAAGTCTATGGGAACAAAATATCGCAACAAAAAAACCTCTTTCTTTCGTTGTAAACACAAAATATACACACATAGAATACATATATATATATATATATATATACATGTCATTGTGACATATATATATATACATATATTTATAGTTTATACACTTCTACATAGTAAAATAGACTCTGATTCAATTGCCGGGTAAAGCCGTGACATACCCCATAGAAGTCGACGGGCTCGGTGCCGAGTACCCCCAAAACCTCTGGCTCTGTGCGACTCAACTTGGGCGTCACGAACAGGATTCTGTAGCTCGCTATAAGCGAGTCCTGTGTGCCTGAATTGAACTGGTTTTGTGCTTGAGAATTGCTAAAATCATCAGAGAATGTATTTGCCATTTTTCCATCATATCTGCGCCACGAGGCACTGGTGAAGAAGAAGGGCGTGCTCTTCGTGGGTGTACACTCACTCAGTGGCGCGAAAACGATGGCCGACCACTGTAAATGGTACTGCAATGTAAGATCGTGCCCCACAGCTCTTCAGTTCCGCCTCCTCATCCTCCTCAGTGTGCGGAAACTAACACGAAGGTCCCGCCTCCCTACAAAAGAGGGGCCCTCTCCAGATGCTAATGACACATGTGACTTGGCAGAGATGGCTAATGGACACGAGCAGAAGTGTGAAGGGATGGAGCAGTCAGAGCTCTCCCCCCACGGAAGCGACCCGATCGCCACGGAACCACCGTTGGGCACCCGGCCTGGAAACCCTCCTACGCTGCAAGAAGCGGAGGATACCCTAAGAGGCCTGGCCCGGCACCGGGAGGAGGTCGCCAGGATGGAAGCCAGCTGGCGTGCCCTAAAACTAAACTTGGAACGGCGCCAATCCCTCTTACCTGAAGTGTCTGTACCGGAAGGTGAGGCACCCGTTCTAGTAGAGGAGTCCGTGCGGGCATCCCAGCCCTTGCAATGTGATCCGGTTGACGTTGTCGCAGTGGAGGCACCCGTTCCTGCAAAAAACTGCACCGGCAGCACCCCAGATCCCGCTGTCTGCTCCCGTCGCTGAGACAGAAGAAGCGACACCCGTCCTCATGGAGGAGGCCGCGCAGGCACCAGAGGTCTACCTGTCTGTACCGGAGCCCCGACTGTCATCTGTTCCAGAGCCGGCTGCTTCCTCCGCAGGTGAGCGCTGCCAGGACTGGGGGGCGCCAGGAGAGCTGCCGCAAACCGGACATTGTAAGCTGCAGTTTGATGGTGGAGACATGGAGCTGCTGGTGGAGGAGAATTACAACCGGCGTCAGGAGGAAGAGTGGAGACGTTGGGAGCGGGAAGCAGAGCGACAAAGGGAGCAGCGAGAATCCCAAAAGTTTCGGCAACGTAACCTGGAGAAGGACCGGGCAGATAAGGACCGGATGAGAAAAGATAAAGGAACCCTGAGGGAGCCACGGCGTAAGGGTGCAGTACGGAACTTTAAATTGAAAGGTGGTTGGGGCTTCATCCAGGAGCCTGGACTTTATTTAGAAGTTTTTGTGACCCGGCGGGACGTGGAGACTCACCTCCCAGAAGGACACCCGGGGAGGGACCTGTTGCCAGGAGACTTGGTGACTTACACCCGACACTGGGGTTACAATGGATGGTACGCCCTAAATGTTACCAGGTGCGACCCCTACTCCCCAGAGTGTCAGGAACCTGTGAGACCCTCGGAGCCTTCAGCCTCCCACATCCAGGCCTCTGCACAAGTGCCCACCCCACGCCGTAAATCTCCCCAGCCTCCCTCAGTGGTCTCCTCAGCAGCCCCAGCTATGGACATGATAACTATAGCTGGCCCGTACCCGGCGCCTGTAAGGCCCCCTGGGGTTCGTTCAGTCCGGGACATAGGGCTCCAGACCCGGAGGGAGATGAAAGAGGTGGCCACACAGACACAGATAGCGGGTCACGACTTGACTGTACAGGCCACACGACGTCATCAGGTCCTGGTGGTCCTTGGTGTCTTGGATGTTTGGCAAGCATCAGAAGAGTACCAGGTGGTACCTGGAACACCCCTGCCAAAGAATTATAAATAACCCGGACAGGGTCCCTGTATGTAAATAGTTAAATTGTTGATGTACCCGGACGGGTGAATGTTCATAAAAAAGTTTTTTAATTTAATAAAAAAAAAAAACACAGTTTTCATTACTTTTATTACAGTCTCATCCTGCGACGCCATCGATCTCCTGTAAAAAAATGAAAAAAAAAAACAGCAGTATACCACCTGTCCGACGCAGTCCATAGTAACGAGTGTCCCACGACGATCCACGACGATCCAGCCCTGCTACATCAGAATGACAGGCAGAGCCTGTCATCCCGGCGCAGCACAGCTGATTACCTGCTTCCCCGGCGGTGACGTCATCGGACTGGTTTACGGCCGGGATTACCCTGCAGTCACTGCAGTTATCGCGAAAAACTGCATGTGACCGCCAGGGAGAAGATAATGGCGGCCATCAAGCAGTCCAGGACGTGACCGCCGGAGATCTTCTGCCAGGTAAGTGCCGCTGACTCCTGACAGACCCGGACACTCACAGTGACAGTGACAAATCCGATTCCGGTATCCGATATGACGAAAATATCGGTACTCGGAATCGAAAGCCCGATACAGCTAATATCGGCTGATACCCGATATTTGCAGTATCGTATCGCTCAACACTACTAACCAGTACTGGCCACAATAGCAGAGTCTGGAGGAGCAGCAGTAATCCTCTGCACACTGCCAGACTGGGCGAGACGCTGGGACCGACGTCTAAGCTGAGCAGAGTCCACTGCGGCCGGAGACGAATGGGAGACCGCAGCCGGAATGGCTCGAGATTCCCCTTGTGCAGAAGCGGGAACTTGACCCCTAACATTACCCCCCCTCCTAGGGACCCCCCTTCTCTGGGTCTCGCTGCTTTCAAAAGCAGCGATGAGCTGCGGAGCGTGAATGTGCTCGGCAGGCTCCCAGGACCTATCCTCAGGCCCATAACTCCACCAAATAAAATCTTTTGCCCCGTACCACCTTACACCCTACGATGGCGTTCACATCATGGTCATCCGTAGACGAACCCGATGTCCCGGCAGATGACTCGGAAAACCGGGACATGAGCACGGGTTTCAAGAGGGATACGTGAAAGGTGTCGGAGATACCCAGGCGTGGTGGAAGAGCCAAACGGTATACCACAGGGTTAACCTGCTCGAGGACCTTGAAAGGACCCAGGTAGCGGGGTGCCAATTTAGTGGACTCAACTCGCAGCCTAATGTTACGGGCAGAGAGCCACACCAAGTCCCCAGGAGCAAATGTTGGAGCGGGGCGCCGATGTGCGTCGGCGGAGGACCTCATCCTCTCCTTGGACACCTGAATGGCATCCTGGGTACGGTCCCAAATATCCCGTGCCTCCACAGCCCAGTCTGCCACCCTGGAGTCGGCAGAAGACACGGGCATGGGCACCGGAACCCGCGGATGCTGACCGTAGTTTAGGAGGAATGGAGTCAGTCCGGTGGAGTCAACCACAGCATTGTTTAGTGCAAACTCAGCCCATGGTAGCAAGGATGCCCAGTCATCCTGCCTGGCTGAGACAAAATGTCGTAGATAGGTGACCAAGGTCTGGTTGGCCCTCTCTACCAACCCATTTGTCTCAGGATGGTACGCTGAAGAGAGATTTAACTCAATACTGAGTAGACGACAAAGCTCTCTCCAGAACCGAGACGCAAACTGGGGACCTCGGACACTGACAATTTTGTCCGGCATGCCGTGTAAACGGAAGATGTGCCTAATGAACAACGCTGCCAGAGCCCGTGCAGAAGGTAACCGTGGTAGCGGCACCAGATGTACCATTTTGGAGAAATGGTCGGTGATTACCCAAATGATGGTGCAACCCCGAGACTTGGGCAAGCCCACCACAAAGTCCATCCCAACCATCTCCCAGGGCCTGTCTGCCACCAGCAAAGGGTAAAGTAATCCAGCTGGCCGTTGTCGTGGAGACTTATTCTTGGCGCAGGAGACACATGCCCGATCATAGTCCCCAACATCACGGACCATATGAGGCCACCAGTATGTCCTCGCCAGCAATTCAGATTTCCTCTTTGCCCCAAAGTGTCCACCCACCCTGGACGAATGTGCCCAAGAGAGTACTACCGGTCGCAAATTGGTAGGCACAAAAGTCTTGCCTGGGGGCACAGACTTTAGCGAAACCGGGGCCACTGTTCTCAGGCTCTCTGTGGCAACAATAAGTCGAGGCTCTTCCACCTCCTCCTCAGAGGACACCACAGAGCGAGAGAGAGCGTCGGCACGAATGTTCTTTTCTCCCGAGAGGAAATGGAGTGTGAAATTAAACCGGGAGAAGAACAAGGACCATCTGGCCTGGCGAGAGTTAAGCCGCTGGGCTGTCTGCAGATATACCAAATTTTTGTGGTCAGTGAAGACTTGGAAGGGAAAGCGGGCCCCCTCCAACAGATGTCTCCACTCAGAGAAGGCCAACTTCATGGCTAGCAACTCCCTATCCCCGATGGAATAATTCCTCTCCGCTGATGTGAAGGTCTTAGAGAAGAAGAAGCAAGGATGCTTCCGACCTTGAGCATCCTTTTGGAAGAGGACTGCTCCAGCACCAACGGATGAGGCATCAACCTCCAATAAAAATGGCTTATCAACATCGGGGCGATGTAGGATGGGAGCGCTATCAAAATAAGACTTAATAGAAGTGAAAGCCTTGGAGACCTCTTCCGACCACAATTTGGGATTTTCTCCCTTCTTGGTGAGGGCTACCAAGGGAGCTACCAAGGTAGAGAAATGGGGAATGAACTTGCGATAGTAATTAATGAACCCCATAAAGCGCTGCACCGCTTTAAGAGAGTGGGGTTCCTGCCAGTCCATCAGAGCCTGTAGTATGGCCGGATCCATAGCCAATCCCTGGGTTGAGATGATATAACCAAGGAAAGGTAAAGACTCCAGCTCAAACATACATTTCTCTAACTTAGCATAAAGGGAATTAGCCCGTAAGAGGTCGAAGACTCTGCAGACATCTCTCCGGTGGGAGTCAATATCTGGAGAGAAGATGAGTATATCATCCAGATAGACTACGACCGAGGTAGAGAGCATATCCCGGAAGATGTCATTGACAAAGTCTTGGAAAACGGCTGGGGCATTACAGAGCCCAAAGGGCATCACAAGATATTCGTAATGCCCATCTCTGGTATTAAAAGCCGTCTTCCATTCGTCCCCCTCACGAATGCAAATCAGGTTATAAGCACCTCGCAGATCTAGTTTAGTGAATACCCTTGCTCCCCGAAGCCTATCAAAGAGCTCATAAATCAGGGGCAACGGGTACTTGTTTTTAACGGTGATGGCGTTAAGACTCCTGTAATCAATACACGGACGTAATTCTCCGTTCTTCTTCTGCACGAAGAAGAATCCCGCCCCTGCCGGTGACACCGACTTCCTAATAAACCCTCTTGCCAAGTTCTCCTGAATATATTGCGACATCGCCTCTGTCTAAGGAAGAGAGAGGGGATAGACCCTTCTCAGAGGAGGTTCTGCGCCAGGCAAGAGGTCGATAGGACAGTCATAGGGGCGATGAGGTGGAAGAGTCTCCGCAGCCTTCTTGGAGAACACGTCTGCATATGACCCGTAGCACTTGGGAAGTGGAGTAAGATCTGCGGGTAACTCAGTAGTGGTAACCTGAATGCAACTCCTGACACATCTGCCTCTACATGCATCACTCCAACCCAGTATCCTACCCGAAGTCCACTCTATATGTGGGGAGTGGAAACGGAGCCAAGGTATACCTAGTAGGATCTCGTCTATTCCCTCGGGAAGAACGAGTAGGGAAATAAGTTCCTGATGGGAAGGAGATACAAACAATGAAAGTGGAACAGTTTGGTGTGTAATTTGTGAGGGCAATGTCGACCCATTCACTACCCGGACAGTCACTGATTTGTCAAGCGCCACCAGAGGTATTGCGTGACGGCGAGCAAAGTTAGAGGACATGAAGTTCCCCTCTGCTCCTGAGTCCACGCAAAGGTTGGCGGTGAGAGTGGAAATGCCTACAGTGATTGTCCCTTTAAGATTCATCTTGGAGGAAAATGCCGCTGTCTCTAGTGAACCTCCTCCCAGGGCCACTACACGCGATCGCTTCCCCGATCGCTGTGGACATTTGTTGGCATAGTGTCCTGTCTGCTGACAAAGGTTACAGACCACGGATACTCGGACGGTCCGAGACTTAGGTCCTGCATGAGGAACCTCTGTGGCCTTTTGGGGTTCGGACGCCAGATCGGGGGATTCGAAAGGTTTGGCAAAGGTGGGAGCCAACCGAATCCTCTGCCTACACTGGGCCCGCTCCAACCTCCGCTCGTGAAAACGGAGGTCGATGCGGGTAGATATGGAGATAAGTTTCTCCAGTGTGGCGGGAATCTCCTTGGTAGCCAAAGCGTCTTTAATATGGTCAGCCAGTCCTCGCCAGTAGACTGGAATGAGAACTTTATCCGACCAGTCTTGCTCTGAGGCCAGAGTCCGAAATTGGACGGAAAACTGACTGACCAAAGACGAACCCTGTGCCAATGCCAGCAGTTGTAGCGCCGTATCGTGGGTGATTTGAGGTCCTAAAAAGACCTTTTTAAGAGCCTCCAGGAAACGAGGAGCACTCCGCACCACACGATCGTCGAGCTCCCACAGCGGAGTTGCCCACTCCAACGCTCTGCCCGAGAGTAGAGACAGTACAAAACCTGTCATGTATAGTGTACAGTTCCTATAGCGACTTGTGCTTGGGTGCGAGAAAAACACAGGAGACACAGGTTGAAATGAAATGACTTGTATTACTTCATACAAGCATGCTGAAAAGTTCACACAGTTTGCAGGAACAGCGACAGGAGACACAGCAGGCCAGAGTAACTTCAAGCACTACAATAAAACTACATGGCCCCTGCGCAAGGATGACACGCAAATTTGTGCTTGCTTCAGCAGCACATATACTAAAATTGGAACGATACAGAGAAGATTAGCATGGCCCCTGCGCAAGGATGACACGCAAATAAATCTCCAAAGCAGGTTCAGGATCTCTTCTCTGTACCGTCATTCCTCTGCAAACATGGATTCACCAAACAGCAGGTTTCCAGAGTCCAAAAGTGTTCCAAGGTTCCTCAGTAGGGAATAGCTGGAGTACAAGTCCAAGGTTTCCAGGAGTCAGGTCACAGACTGACTGAGGCTTGATTCAGGAGCACTGATTGTTCAGCTGAGGCTGCTTAAGAAGCAAGAGGGAAGAATCAGGGCGGGAACATGAAAACTGAAACTCCATATTAACTGAGGGCAAGAGCTGCAGAAAGACAGAAAGCAAAATGGCCGACGGAAAACTGAGTTTCAAGGAACATGTCAACAGAGACAAAGAACCTTACATTACTCCCCCCTTAGGGACAACCTCCGGATGACCTCAGACCAGGCTTGCAGGGTACCTCTGATGAAACTGGCAGAGCAGGCGAGGAGCATTTACATTATTGACTGGTTCCCATGAGTTGTCCTCCACTGGGTAGCCCTGCCATTTAATCAAATATTGCAACTGATTTCTGTACAACCTGGAATCTAGAATCCTTTCCACCATAAATTCTTCCTGACCATCGACCAGCACTGGGTCAGGGCAAGGAGAAGAACGTCCAGGAAACGTATTGGGTGTTGCAGCCTTTAGTAGGGATACATGAAAGACAGGGTGGATTCTCATAGTTCTGGGCAGTTGAAGACGACAAGCAACAGCACTTATAATCTTACTGATCTTATAAGGTCCAATGTACTTATGTCCCAATTTAGACGATGGAATCTTTAATTTAAGATTTCTGGTTGACAGCCAGACCAAATCTCCTACCTTGAAAGCTGGTGCAGGTTTACGAAATTTATCTGCTGCTTTCTTGTACCTTTCCTGAGCCAATTCTAGATTTTCCTTTAGAAGATCCATATTCTTTTGTAAAGAAGTGATTCTTTCAGCCACTGCCGGCAAGGGCGTATCTATGGGAAATCGAGGAAAAATGTTAGGATGATAACCTAAATTGGAGTAAAAAGGAGACTGCTTAGTGGAGGCGCTCTGAGAGTTGTTATAAGAGAACTCAGCCAGTGGAAGTACATCCACCCAATAATCCTGTAGGTGGCAGATAAAACAGCGGAGATACTGCTCCAGGGTCTGATTGGTTCGTTCTGTCTGTCCATTAGTCTGGGGATGAAAAGCAGAAGAAAGGTTTACTTTAATGTCCAATGCTGCACATAAATTTTGCCAAAACCTTGAAGTGAATTGCACCCCTCGATCCGAAATGACCTCATCCGGTACTCCATGTAAGCGAAACACATTCTTAATCATCAAGTCTGATGTCTGTTTTGCAGTGGGTAAGCCGACACAAGGGATAAAATGAGCTGCCTTTGTTAGACGGTCAACCACCACTAGAATGGTGTTCTTCCCTTGAGAGGTTGGTAACTCCACAATGAAGTCCATAGAAATGGATCCCCACGGGCGGGACGGGGTGGGAAGAGGTTGCAACAGACCAGTTGGTGAGGAGCGAGGTGTTTTGCATCTTGCACAGACTTCACATGAAGTGACATAGTTTAAAACATCTTTCCTGTAAGTGGGCCACCAAAAGAAACGAGAAAGAAATTCTTGTGTCTTTAGAATTCCCCTATGCCCGGCTATCTTGGAATCGTGGATGAGTTTGCAATACTCTCAATCTGACTGTTTCAGGTATATACAGACGTTGTCCCTGAATCCACACACCATTCTTAAAGACAAGACTTACGTCCCTTGGGGGTTGAGCCAAAAAAGAATCCGCATGGTATGCTTCCTTGATGTCCTTAAGTAGGTCTTGATTATGAATCACTCCCAGGAATCTAGAGTCAGGAAGAATAGTCTTAGGAGGAGTAATTGGACGTGTCTCTGCTGAATGAATCCTAGACAGTGCATCAGCCTTTCCATTGCGCGATCCTGGTCTATAAGAAATGACAAAATTAAATTGGTTTAGGAAAAGATTCCAGCGAGCCTGGCGAGGAGTCAGGCACTTAGCCGACCTGATAAATTCAAGGTTACGATGGTGTGTCAGGACGACTATTTGCTGTGCAGCTCCCTGAAGAAGGTGTCTCCATTCCTTGAAGGCGGCAATAATGGCCAACAATTCTCTATTGCCCACATTTTAGTTCCTCTCAGGCGAAGACAACTGCTGGGAAAAGAAGGCACAGGGATGCAAGACATTCTTCTCACCTGTTCTCTGAGAGAGTATAGCTCCAACGGCACAGTCTGAAGCATCCACCTCTATTATGAAGGCAAGCTCGGGTTGGGATGTACTAAGATAGGTGCGGTGGTAAATTTATCCTTTAAACAGGAAAATGCTTCCTGAGCTTGCGGGGTCCAGGAGAACCTAGACTGTTTCCGGGTAAGTTGGGTGATAGGTGACACTACCTCAGAAAAATTCTTAATGAAACGTCTATAGAAGTTGGCAAACCCGATGAAACGCTGCACCTCCTTCACATTTCTAGGAATTGGCCAATCCTTGATGGCTTGGGTCTTGCTTCCATCCATACTAATCCCTTGCGTAGATAGTACATACCCCAGAAATTGAATTTCGGTCCTACGGAATTCACACTTTTCAAGTTTGATGTAGAGATGGTTTTGTCTTAGGCGTTCTAAGACCATTCTCACATGTCCATGATGTTCCTCTGTGGAGTTAGAAAAAAAATTAGAATATCATCCAGATAAATCACCACAAATGTATCTAGGAGATCCCTGAAGATATCATTCACGAAGTGTTGGAAAGTGGCTGGGGCGGTACTCAGACCAAAAGGCATAACTAGATATTCAAAGTGTCAATAGCGTGACCTGAAAGCAGTCTTCCATTCATCCCCAGGTCTAATACGGACCAAGTTATAGGCCCCACGGAGATCCAGTTTAGAGAAAATTTTGGCATGCCGCACTCTCTCCAACAACTCAGGGATTAAAGGCAATGGATAACGGTTTCTAATAGTAACCTTATTGAGTTCCCTATAGTCTATGCAGGGTCTCAGAGATCCATCTTTCTTCTTCACAAAGAAGATGGGTGCACCTGCGGGAGATGAAGAGGGGCGTATGAAGCCCTTGGCTAAATTTTTGTCTATATAATACTTCAAAGCTTTTAGCTCGGGCCCCGCTAGGGGGTAGATCTTACCAAAAGTTATCTCGGCTCCGGGCAATAATTCAATTGGACAATCATATGGACGGTGAGGAGGAAGCTGATCAGCGTTCTTCTTGTCACATAAATCCACATAGTCCTGGTATACAGCTGGTAGTTCAGGGACTGACATGGTTCCTTTAGGAACAGAGCAAGCTGAAACTCCTTGACTCATCTGTTTCTCCGGAAAGTGTAATTCCTTGGTCTCCCAGTTAATTGTAGGATTCTGCGCCTGCAGCCATGGTAGCCCTAGAATGATGGGAAAGTGGGGAGAAGAGATAAGCAAAAAAGACATTTTCTCCTGATGATCTTTACCCATAAGGACCCTCAAAGGCTCTGTTTCTTGATCCACTGGTCCAGAAGTCAGTAGAGAGCCATCCACAGTCTCCCTCTGTACTGGAGTAGCCTTCTTCACTGAACGTATCCCCTGTTTCAGAGCAAAGGAGATATCCATAAAATTTCCACTTGCTCCTGAGTCGATCATAGCAGAGCTAGACACCCAGACTGAGTCAACCCAGAGTTTGATGGAAAGGAAGCAATGAGAATTGTTTCTTTTAGAACTCAGCTGGGACACCGCTGAGGAAACTTGAAAAATTGCAGCGTTTATACCGTCATCGTCCCCAGAACTAACAGAGTTTAAGTCCGAGAAATCAAGATCTCTTGCAGCAGATCTCTCTGGAGCCTGAGGCTCGGACATGACAGAGCTCCTCTCGCAACACTCACAGTGAATGACTGCTGCAGTAGTCTTACGAGAACGGCTGGGGCAGTTTATAATGAAGTGCCCTGACTTACCACAGTAGAAACATAGATTTTCCTTTATACGATGTTCTTTGCGTGCATCACTAATCCGTCTTTGTAAAGAGTACACCTGCATGGGTTCAGGTTCTGGTTCCCTTGTGATCCTACTCAAAGGTTCCTTAGCTGAGGAGGGAGGTAGTAAAAGGTTAGTGCGATTATTTTCGAACCATCTCTCTTGTCTGCGTTCAGTCAGACGAGCATCAATACGGATACAATAGTTAATAAAGTCACCTAACGCAGTGGGAGGGTCGGCACGAGCAAGTTCATCCTTAATCAGTGGAGACAACCCTTTCCGAAAAATAGATTTTTTAGCGGAAGTGTCCCAAGTGGTATCAAGAGCCCATCTCCTGAAATCCAGGGCATATTCGGCTACTGAACGCTTACCTTGGCGCAAAGTTAACATGGCAGCTTCAGCTGTTGCACCTCGATTGGGGTCATCAAACACCTGCCCCATGGCTGAAATAAAAGCATCAAGGTGATTCAAACAATCATCCTCAGTCTCAATCAGAGGGTTTGCCCACATCAAAGCCTTATTGGTAAGCAACATGATTATAGTAAGCACTTTGGATCGTTCAGTGGGAAATTGTGAAGCATGTGCAGAGAAAAATAAATTGCATTCATTAATAAATCCCCTGAATTTCTCACGTTCACCGCCAAAACGAAAAGGAGGTAATTTGGGGATCCCAGAACTCGGGGTTATGGCAGGAGCCTGGGCTCGTTCCTCTAGAGCCTCAATCCTGGCTCGCAATTCCTGGGTAGTCTGTCCAAACACTTGCAAATTATGATTAGTGAGGTCCTGTAGGCTTGCAAAACGGGTTTTTAAAGTCTGTACATCTGAAAGGATTGTATCAGTCACTCCGCAAAGTTCCTTTATGCGGGCCTCCATCTTCCAGATCTTTTAAGGCAGAAGTGCTGGAAGGAGAAGAGGAAAGGAAAAAAAAAAACAATAGTATTTACCTGTGGTAACACTCCAGAGTAAAATTTTAAGGGAATGCGCTCACCTGGAATGGTTGTGAGAAGTCACAACCACTGTCATCACATAAGGTATTAAACGGACATCTGATATCCACAGTCACAGCAGACACGGCTTTCCCAGACCCAGCAGACACTAAACATTGGCTCCTGAATCATGTCATGTATAGTGTACAGTTCCTATAGCGTCTTGTGCTTGGGTGCGAGGAAAACACAGGAGACACAGGTTGAAATGAAATGACTTGTATTACTTCATACAAGCATGCTGAAAAGTTCACACAGTTTGCAGGAACAGCGACAGGAGACACAGCAGGCCAGAGTAACTTCAAGCACTACAATAAATCTCCAAAGCAGGTTCAGGATCTCTTCTCTGTACCGTCATTCCTCTGCAAACATGGATTCACCAAACAGCAGGTTTCCAGAGTCCAAAAGTGTTCCAAGGTTCCTCAGTAGGGAATAGCTGGAGTACAAGTCCAAGGTTTCCAGGAGTCAGGTCACAGACTGACTGAGGCTTGATTCAGGAGCACTGATTGTTCAGCTGAGGCTGCTTAAGAAGCAAGAGGGAAGAATCAGGGCGGGAACATGAAAACTGAAACTCCATATTAACTGAGGGCAAGAGCTGCAGAAAGACAGAAAGCAAAATGGCCGACGGAAAACTGAGTTTCAAGGAACATGTCAACAGAGACAAAGAACCTTACAAAACCCACTTGTGCCCGATCCGTGGGGAAACGTGCAGCCAGAAGCTCGAGCTGTATAGAGCACTGACTCACGAATCCACGACATTGCTTGCTGTCACCGGCAAACTTGTCAGGAAGCGGGAGGTGGGATAATGTAGGGGCAGAGGTGGCAGAAGACAAACTGGCTGCAGTCACACTAGCAGCCTGAACAGCGACTGCGGTAACATCGACAGCTGAGGTTGTGCGCTCAAGAGCCGCCAACCTACCCTCCAGCTGCTGGATGTACTGCGGTAGACGCTGGTCATCCGCCATTTTACTAGCCAGACCCTGGCGCTAGTATTATGTTAGGGTCTTCGGAACGCACCAAATATATGATGTAGAGAGGTGCGTTCGCAGCCTGGGGTCCACCGTGTAGGCGGAACCTGCTGCTAGCAAAATGGCGCAAGACGCAAACTCTGTTATCCCGCAGAGTTGCCGAAATAAACACCGCAATGCGCTGTGGCAATATGTGCGAACTCTGTTAATTCACAGAGCCGCTAGAAGGAGTGCCGCAGCGCTATATGGCGATGTGTGCAAACTCACTAAACACAACTGAGTCGCAAAATAAACACGCTAGGGCGCTGTCTAGCGTTGAAAGCGAACCCTGTTACGTCACAGAGCCGCTGAGAAAAAGTTCTGTGTCCTGTCAGGCACCCAGGTACACAGTAAGTGCTAAGCGAACATAGAACGTGATCATGCGCTAATGTCCTCGCAGGAGTCACCCGCAATCTATGGCGTCTGAACGCCAGACCCTGAATACGGCAATCAAACTCCTCACCGGTTATGCCAGTAATCTAGGGCATCTAGGACACCGACCCTGACCAACTAGCATACCAAACTCCTCACCGATTAAGTCGGTATTCTAGGGGCTTATTTCAGCCGGGCCCTAACCACACACACGCATGACCACACTGGCGCAAAGCATATAATGGTTGATACTAGCGCATGGCGGCTCAGCATTGCCACCCTTTTATAATAACAGCTACAGGACCTGCCAGAAACAAGGACCAATGAAACCTGTTCCAGAACACCAGTAGTCACAGGACCTTCCTGGCAGACCAATAGGAGCTGCTGAAGTACCTGAGCATGTGACCCCTGATCTCCAATGAGAGATCTCACCCTGGGCATGCTCAGAAATGAAAAACAAGGACTTTGTCCTAAAGACATCTGCTCGCCGCTAACCAGTACTGGCCACAATAGCAGAGTCTGGAGGAGCAGCAGTAATCCTCTGCACACTGCCAGACTGGGCGAGACGCTGGGACCGACGTCTAAGCTGAGCAGAGTCCTGCCGGAGACGAATGGGAGACCGCAGCCGGAATGGCTCGAGATTTCCCTTGTGCAGAAGCGAGAACTCGACCCCTAACACACCCTGTTTCAAAATAACAGCAGGATCAGTTAACTCAGGAGAATCCGCAAAGAAACGCCTCGAGAGGGCATCCGCCTTAACATTCTTAGTGCCCGGAAGAAAAGAAACCACAAAATTAAAACGTGTGAAAAACAAGGCCCACCTGACCTGTCTAGGATTAAGTCGCTTGGCTGATTCGAGATAAACCAGGTTCTTATGGTCCGTGAGGACCACCACCTGATGTTTGGCTCCTTCCAGCCAATATCTCCATTCTTCAAAGGCCCACTTCATGGCCAATAACTCCCGATTACCCACGTCATAATTGCGTTCAGTTGGAGAAAATTTTCGAGAGCAGAAGGCACAAGGGTTACTCTTAGAGGACTCCGGATCCCTTTGGGACAAAACTGCACCTGCCCCATTCTCAGAAGCATCAACCTCCACCTCAAACGGTAGAGAAACATCAGGCTGCCTTAGAACAGGACCAGAAATGAATCTCTGCTTATGTTCCTGAAACGCAGAAACTGCCTCAGGAGGCCAATTCACCACATCGGAACCCTTTTTGGTCAACTCAGTCAATGGTTTAACAATACCGGAGAAATTACCAATAAATTTATGATAAAAATTGGCAAAACCCAAAAATCTCTGAAGAGCCTTCAATGTAGTAGGTTGAACCCAATCACAGATGGCCTGAACTTTGACCGGGTCCATTTCAATAACAGACGGAGACAAAATGAATCCCAGAAATGAAACCTTCTGTACACCAAAAAGACACTTTGATCATTTCACATACAGTGCATTCTCTCTCAAAATCTGGAACACAGTCAGAACATGTTTCATATGAGAGTCCCAGTCGTTGGAAAAAATCAAGATATCATCCAAATAAACAATCAGAAATTTATCCACAAAATCCCTGAAAATATCATTCATAAAGGATTGGAAGACGGAAGGGGCATTAGTAAGCCCAAAAGGCATCACTAGGTACTCAAAATGTCCCTCTGGGGTATTAAACGCCGTCTTCCATTCATCCCCATGCTTATTGCGAATAAGGTTATACGCCCCCTGAGGTCAAGCTTGGTAAACCAACTAGCACTTTTCACTCTGGAAAATAGGCCAGAAATCAAGGGTAACGGATATTGATATTTAACAGTGATTTTATTCAGGAGGCAATAGACATTACACGGCCTCAATGAACCATCCTTTTTGGTCACAGAGAAAAAACCGGCGCCCAAGGATGAAGAGGATGGTCTGATATGACCCTTCTCCAAAGACTCCTTGATATAAGATCGCATAGCATCGTGTTCAGGTACAGATAAATTAAAAAGGCGACCTTTAGGAAATTTACCACCAGGCACTAACTCAATAGCGCACTCATAGCTCCTGTGAGGAGGTAAGGATGCAGACTTACTCTCACTAAATACATCAGAAAAATCAGTCAAAAAGTCAGGGACATCCTGAGACTGGGGAGAGGCAGAAATAACAGGAGTGTCAGTAGTAACACATTGGCAGCCCCAACTGGTCACAGACACATATTTCCAATACAAAACAGGATTGTGAGTCTGTAACCAAGGGAAACCCAGTACAATAATGTCATGCAGATTATGCAACACCAGAAATTTGCACCTCTCCTGATGATCTGGTTCAACCCTCATTATCACCTGAGTAGAAAACTGGGGTTTATTCTCCGCCAAAGGGGTAGAATCAATGCCCAGCAAAGGAATAGACTTCCGCAGGGGTATCATGGGAAACCCACAACGTTTGGCAAAGTCAAAATCCATCAGGTTAATAGCTGCTCCTGAATCAACAAAAGCCTGAGCCGAAAATGTGGCAAATCAGGGTAAAAGTCAACAGAAATTTAGTCTGAACACTACCCAAGACAACTGAGCGCGCAAAACGTCTTCCCAGCTTAGGGCAGATGGAAATAGCATGAGAAGCGTCACCACAGTAGAAACATAACCCATTGCGCTTTCGAAACTCATGACGCTGAGCACCAGAAGTCACTCCATCACACTGCATGGGCTCAGGAGCTGACTCACAAGGCAACACTATCTCACACATACCTCTGCGCTCATGCAAACGTCTGTCAATTTGAATAGCCAAAGTCATAGAATCATTGAGATCAGAGGGAACAGGGAATCCCACCATAACGTCCTTTACATTTTCTGACAGACCCTTCGGAAAAAGGGCTGCCAAAGCATCATCATTCCATTTGGTCAGGACTGCCCATTTTCGGAATTTCTGACAGTATAGCTCAGCATCTTCACGACCCTGATTTAATGCCAACAAGGTCTTTTCAGCTTGATCAGTGACATTAGGTTCATTGTACAATAACCCCAGAGCCTGAAAAAATACATCAACATCATTCAAAACAGGATCCCAGGTGTCAGGGAAAAAGCCCAATCCTGAGGATCGCCGCGCAGCAGAGAGATGACAATTTGAACCTGCTGTGCTGCGTTCCCTGAGGACTTAGACTTCAAGGCAAAAAACAACTTGCAGTTATTTTTGAAATTCAGAAATTTAGACCGATACCCCAAAAATAAATCTGGTATGGGGATCCTAGGTTCCACAACCTAGCAAGATAGGTAGTAATACTCTGAACCTCAGTGGCAAGCCGCTCCACACGGCCAGACAACTGTGCAAATTACATTGAGGACAAAGAAAAAATTCCTCCTCAGCACCCAGAGAAAAAGAGGGAAAAAACGCAGCAAACAGAAAAAAAAAATTCTGACAACTCCCTTTTTTTTTTTCCTTTTTTACTATTTTTCCCTTCTGTTGAGTACCATATAATTTTCAGTTTGGCCGGTAATACTGTTATATTTCGGTAGCTGAGGAGAAATAGCAAAAATAGCCAAAGTAGCTATACACCAGAGAGGCTGGAAACTACTGGGTTGCAGGACCCTAAACTAACCGCAACGCTAGAACTAGCCGTGGAGCATAACTACGGTGATCCTAGATGCCTCGTCACAGCCGGAGAGATAGCTACACCTAAAGACAGAAAGATGAAAGTTAACTGCCCCGTAGCAGAACCCCCAAAGAAATAGGAAGCCCCGAAACATGAAATGGCGGTTAGACAAGAAGAAAATATGAAAACAGACAGAAAATAGAATGAGCAAAAGCTGAGGCCCAATTCTATCTAGATAGAAAAGTATAGGAAAGAATTCTGACTGCAACCCAAAAAACCCTGACAAAAATACCAACACTTCTCATTAACAAAAAAACCTGAGATCACACGATCTCTGCCACCTAAATCAGATCTCTGGTGTAACACACAGCAATTCAGCAAATAAAAAGTGACACAGGAATAGAGCAAAAGTGCAAACACAAACTGAGCACAAATGCAGCGCCAGGCCCCAAAAGGGGACCAGGCTAAAGTCCACTGCAATGCAGCAAACCAGCAAGGAAAATCCAACCAGAGGAAAAAAAAAAAAAACAGCAAGTCTCTTATCTGAATGAAAGCAGGAATGCAAGCTGAGCTCCAACCAAGACCTAGAAGAACAATTGATTACCGGCAAGGCTGATGGGAGTTCAGGTCACTTATATCAGACCATTCGGACCCAGCTGAAAGCCATTCAGCAATTGGTTCATTACCCTCAGCAACCACCGGAGGGAGCCCCAGCTCCGAAGTCGCCTACAACGTATTCACAACAGCAATGGTCTGATGTAGACCTGGCATTGGCAATTGGAACAGGGCCTCCGGTGAGTCGGCTGGCAGGGGCTCTGGAGTTGGTTGATGGCTTTTCCCCTTTCCAGCTGGCTGTGATTGGTTTCTGCACTTCCAGTTTACTGTTGGCCACGTAGGTGTTGGCGATCTGCGCTGCTGTATCTGTAACTTTTGGCTCCCGGTCCATCACAAACTGTCGCACCTCAGCTGGGCAAAGATGTAGGAACTGGTCTTTTATCATCAGATCCCTCAGAATCTCAATGGTGTCCACTGACAGTCCTTCGATCCACTGGTCAAAGTGGGTCCTGAGTCCATACACCACATCGCTATAAACTGTTGTGTGGGCCACGTTGGAGGTTCAGGAAGTTTTTACATTAAACCTCAGGAGTTAGCTGGTACTTCTTTAACAGGGCCTGCTTAATGGCCTCATAGTTTCCATCTTGGTCTGGCAGGAGAGAACCTACCACCACCAGAACGATTCCTTTGAGCCCTGGGGTCAAATATCGGGTCCATTGGTCTCCAAGCAGCTGGTACTGTCTGCAGACTTTCTCAAATTCTCGCAGAAAAATGTTCAAGTCCCCATCCTTTTCCATCACAGGAAAGTGCTCTGGCCGGGGTTTAGGGAACTGAGCATTGCTGGACTCATTGCTGGGCTGGGATGACCTCTGCCCCTGGATTCAGGCTAATTTCAGCTGGTGCTGTCTCTCTTGGTATTGCTTGATCAGCTGCAGCCATCTCTCACGATCATCTGCATGGAGTTGTTCCAAGGCCATCCGCAGATGGGGGTCCACTCTGCCCTGGTTGCAAGTAGGGTCGGCATTCAGCGGTTGGACCTCTGCAGCAGCACCACTTGCGCTTGGGCTGGCTCCTGCGTCCCCTGGGCTCTGGTGATGGACTGGTTCTGCTTCAAAGTCGCAATAGTTCCACGACCATTTGGTTTTCGTTTTTGCTACAGGGGTCAATGCCTTTGTATGTACATATTCCAGCAAGAGTGTCCTTTTTCTGCTGCTTACACCAGGCCTCTCCCAGCATAGCCATAATTGCCAAATAAAAAGATAGGACAGAAAAACCAAGAGAAAGGGAGGAGTTAACTGCTATGTACACTGTATTGTCTCAGCACTAATAAACACTGAGTTCATTCTCCAAAAATTTTGTGCAGGGTCCTTGCAAGAACCATGCAAGTTTTTAGTGAGAGGAATGATTGCCCAAACTAGGTCACTAAGTAACTTGATTATCCCACTGCTGCCACCAATATGTCATGAACTGGGGGTGTGGAGTTGCCCACAGTTCGTCAGGGATTTCTTATATCCCACTTTCCAGTTCCGGTTTAGGAACTCGCAGCTCTCTTACCCTGAGATCAGTCAAGGGATCTACACTTAGGATAAGTATTCACCAGAAAGGCTGCCATGCCGTGTACTGGCTATTGAGCACTCTGCAGTGAGGGCAGTATGTATATCCCCAGTCTCAGGCAAGAAATACATACAGAAACCTCCGTTCCGTCACTGCCAGAATCTCCCAAATTCCTCAGAACATTTTTCTGCCACCAGCTCCTCATTCTACAATAAATCAGTATCGAGTCAGGAGTCAACCCACACGGTAACGTGAATTTAGCACGGAGGACATGGCTATACGTTAGAGAGCAAGGAAAACGCAACTAGTAAATTTTTATAGTTTTACTCCAGAAAATATAGGCAGTAGTGATTAGCGAGCACTTAAATGCTTGGGCGATCGTTTTTTGGGTCTTGCAAATTGGTATCCTTGGGTACTTGACCCGAGCAATGATCCCAATGAAAGTCTATGGGAAAACCAAGCATTTTTGCCGCGATCCCCCAGGGGGTCCGTTTAAAATCTAAAGACGTCTGAAAATGATGGAAAATGATGGAAACAGAGCTCAAATGACATGGGAACATCATGGGGAATGCCCCTGGAAGCATTTCTGACTCCTAGGTCACAGCTGTGAACAATGTTGTCAGAGTGTTATGCCATTTTTACAGGCATACCAAAAAACATACAAAAACGAAACCAAAATGGATTTTCCTGAGAATTATGTTAAGGATCATCCTTTCCAGGGTAATGACTTTTATATATGGCAAAATAATTAACTCAAAACAAAAATGTTCCTCCACCAGTTGGGCTTTGTTCACATGTAGCGTTTTTGATGCGTTTTTCAACTTTAGCATTGCTTTCAACCAATACAAATTCATTGGGAAATGTAATTTTAACATTTAACAACCATAGCTGGCCATGTGGTGTGTGTGATACATCATAAGACACCTCCTGTTTTATTTATGAAGGAAGGACTCTGAAAGTCACAAAGGGTATTTTTATAGGGCATCAGACGGCATTAATCTTCTTAAAGTGCCATCAGCTGGTTATGCTTTGTTGTTCCCAATATTAAACAGTGGGTCTCCTATACTGTTATTGACTATGCAGTGATTGGCTGGGCTGTCACAAATTAGGACGCACCCCCATGCCCCTGTAAGGGAGGCCAGGGTGTCAGTCATGGTGAGGGGCTTTAACTCTTCCATACCCGGACGCTCCGCTACTGTAATTTCAGAATGTCCATTCTGTAATGCACTGTGTCTGTTAGTGGTTTCACCTAACCGAGGGCCAGCATTCTCCTCCAGGTGTACAGTTCCTTTTCTTCTCACTCACATACAAATATTGTCAGAGTCTCTGTTCATATTTTGAAAAACTTTACTTAATTCGTTCAAACTTGCAGCAGTTACAGTCCAGTACTTTCCACATGACACAGAAACTTTCTGCTCTAGGCTCTCGCTCATACTGTCTTCTGACACAGGATCTGGTTCCCAGGTGCCCAGTACCACAGCTATCTGAGATGACGGTTTAGCTTCTTCTAGGGACTCCCCGTCCTTCTATTCACAGACGTCTCGGGAATTACCCAAAAGCCTCGCCATTTGTTCCTTCAGGCTGCCCAGTCCCAATTGTTCCCTCTCAACAGTCTTCATCTTTTCCATAACTGGAGCCTTCACTCCATTGTAAAAACTGCACCCCTCAAGGTACTCAAAACCACATTCAAGAAGTTTATTAACCCTTCAGGTGCTTCACAGGAGCTGAAGCAACGTGGAAGGAGAAATGAACATTTAATTTTTTAGTTATAAAAATGATCTTTTACAAAAAAATATTCAATTTCACAGGGGTAAAACGAGAAAATAGACAGACAACGTTGTTTTGCAATTTCTCCTGAGTAGTGTTGAGCATTCCGATACCGCAAGTATCGGGTATCGGCCGATATTCGCGGTATCGGAATCCCGATACTGAATTCCGATACTTTTGCCATATCGTATACCGGAATCGGAAGTTCCCATAATGCTATGAGAGGCAGTGTGATTTCATTCAGCCAATGAGGAATCCTAAGAAGTGTGGGCACATCCTGTAAGGCTGCAGTCATGTTAACTAATGGCATGGCTGTGATTGGCTGCTGAAATGATGCCATGAATGCATTATAAAAGGCGCCGCCGCCATTTTGGTTTCACTCTGCTGTGAATTCAGTTAGGGACAGAACGCTGCTCTTCTGACTTTGAGGACAGTTAGAGATTGCGATTTTGTAAATTGTTCTTTAGGCAGGCTAGTTTACCAACCGTTGTGTAAAGCTTCCTTTTGCCTTGCAGTGCTGTTTTCACAGCTGTCTGCAAGGTCTGTGTATGAATGCAGGTCACGCTGAAGTTAGTTCTGCATCCACTGCTGGTTGTAGTCTGCTAAGCGTGTGTCACTGCCTCATACTTTTTTTTTTGTAATTGGTGCTGCTCAATTTAATTTAAATTAACTCTCTCCTATCAGTGTGCCGTGCTTCCATCCGTATCCAATACATTGGTTGCAAACACTATAGAGGTAGATAGCAGAGCCTTTCAGACCTAGTGCACAGTTCTCTGCAGTGTTCACGGCTGTCTGTGAGGTCTCTTTGTGAGTGCAGCTCACGCTGAAGTTAGTTCTGCATCCACTGTTGGTTGTAGTCTGCTAAGCGTGTGTCACTGCCTCTTTTTTTTTTTTTTGTAATTGGTGCTGCTCAATTCAATTTAAATTAACTCTCCTATTAGTGTGCCGCGCTTCCATCCGTATCCAAAACATTGGTTGCAAACACTAGATAGGAGTAGATAGAGGAGCCTTTCGGCTGGTTTGCGGCCTGCAGGACCAGCCAGATTAGTATTACCCTATTTTTGTAGCCTTATCTATTGCATTGTAGTTTCCTGCATTGTAATAGCTACAAAAAGTTTGTGATACTATCGATTGTACATCTTTTGTCTCAATCACAACCTTTGTTTTTTTTGTGAAAAACACAAAAAAGAGAATAAAGTTCATCAAATAGTACACTTGACACTTGTTAGGCCACATTAGCTCATATTAAAGTGTAGTCCACACTTAATAAACTTAGTGTTTCTTATACCTGCTAGCAGCTGTTCAGGAATAAGCACACTAAGGCCTTAGTACTTTTCTGCCTATCTTTATCAATCTACCAAGATGAAGAAGGCAGGGAGTAAGGCACGTGGTCGTGGGCGTGGAGTTACAGCAGGGAGAGGACGTGGGGATTTTGTGCCTGCTGCGGGCACCAGTGACACAGCATCCCCCAGTTTTCCCCGGGAGCGGTCCTTTATGCGCAGCTTTGTAGGAGCTTGCCGTATCCCCCTGCTGCGGGAAGAACAAATTGAAGCCGTTGTCGGATGGATGGCAGATAACGCATCGACTTCAATTACTTCCACATCCTCTCAGGACCAGAGCACTGAAGAGCAACCATCTGTCTCTTCACCACCTGCCAAATTGCCCAGGCAGTCAGAGAGCTCTGTACAGGAGCCAGCTCAGTCTCTACTTCTGTTCTCTGAATCTGTTGGCTTGGAAAGAGGGGGCCAGAAAAGCAGCATTCTAGAATGTGAAGAAGAGGGAGTATGCAGTGATGCGCAACTGATTTGTCTCTCTGAATCTGAAGAGGTGGGTGGGCCAGTGCCTATGGTCAGCACACCTCAGAACGCATCTGATGATGATGAGACTCAGGTGCCAGTTTTTGTTGCGCATGGTGCTGGCCAGACGACCCAGGAGAAGCAGATGTTTGAAGAGGGAAGTGTAGATGATGAGGTCCTTGACCCATCATGGTGTGAGGAACAGGAAGGTGGTGGGAGCAGCTCTGAGGAAGAGATTCCCCCAACGGTCCAAACAGGAGGGAAAGGTAGGTTTCAGACTCGGTTGCCTGTAGCCTCCACTTTGACACCCGTTCGGAGCAGTTCTTTTCCAAAAGCCAAAACGGGCACTCCCAGGACTTGCAGTGTGTGGTCATTTTTTGACACAGTTGCAGATGACATTTGCTTTGTCAAATGCAAGCTGTGTAATCAAAAAGTAAAAAGAGGTAAAAGTATCAGCAACCTCAATACCACAAATATGTGGAAACATGTGCGGAGCAAGCACATGGTAGAGTTACAAAGACACACTGGAGACGTAGGCCAACCTACAGCACCACCTACCTCTTCAGCTCGTGTTGTAGCCTCTTCCTCCAGCTCACACACAGCTGGTTCGGCTTCCTCACAGGATCGCCCTGGAAGAGACCCAGTGTAATTTCACCCACAGCACCACGTTCCCTGTCATCCTCACACTCCCAGGCCACTCTACAGCCATCGGTAGCACAGGCATGGGAGAAAAGGTGGCCATACTCGGCAAACCATCCCCGAGCACAGGCTCTGAATGCTGGCATTGCAAAACTCCTGTCCCTTGAAATGCTGTCATTCAGGCTGGTGGAGACTGACACCTTCCGTAACTTCATGGCATTGGCAGTCCCACAATACAACGTGCCCAGCCGCTTCTATTTCAGCAGGCAAGCCGTCCCTACCCTGCAAAAGCATGTGGAGGGAAAAATTAAACATGCGCTACTAAACGCCGTCAGTAGCAAGGTCCACCTGACCACCGATGCGTGGACCAGTAACCATGGACAGGGACGATACCTTTCCCTCACTGCTCATTGGGTCAATGTTGTGGAGCCGGGTACAGATCTTGAGAGTGGCGCTGTACGTGTTCTGCCAACTCCAAGGATTGCAGGAATCCAGTCTGTACACATTGACTCCTCCTACTACTCCAGTTCCTCAGAATCATCGCTGCAGGAGCCGTCACGGTCTACCTCCACATGGACCCGTGAACGCTTACCTGTTACGACCAATATGAGCACAGCCGTGGCCAAACGTCAACAGACCGTCCTGAAATTAATTTCTATGGGGAATCGAAGCCACACAGCGCAGGAGCTCTGGAATGCCATCAAGCAGGAGAGCGACGTGTGGTTTGTGCCAGCGAATCTCCAGCCAGGCTTGGTAGTGTGTGACAATTGCTGAAATCTGGTGGCAGCTCTGGGCCTAGGCAACCTCACTCACATACCATGTCTGGCACATGTGCTCAACTTGGTCGTGCAGAGTTTTTTGAGGGACTATCCGGATCTTGATGCACTGCTGCACAAGGTCCGCATAGAGTGCGCTCACTTGCGTCGTTCCAGCATGGCCAGATCATGCATTGCAGCTCTGCAACGCCGATTCCGCCTTCCGGAACATCGCATCATATGTGACCTACCCACCAGGTGGAATTCCATGTTACATATGTTGGAGCGGTTGTGTGAGCAGCAGGCAGCAGTAATGGAGTACCAGCTGTATCAGGCGCAAACAAGTCGCACTTCACGCCGTTCACACTTCACCACCACTCAGTGGGCCTCTATGAAGGACATCTGCCACGTTTTGCGTGCGTTCGATGATTCGACGCGGATGGCGAGTGCAGATGATGCACTAGTCAGCATGACTGTCCCCCTTATCTGCCTGCTTCAAAAACCACTGCAAGCACTAAGGTATGAGGTTTTGGAAGAGTTGGAGGATGAGGAGTCACAAATTCCATCAGCTTCTGGACAGTCTGCGCAACGTGGTTCCTCACAAAGGCAGGGGACACTTTGTGAGGAGGTTGAGGAGGAGTCAATGGAGGAGGAAGACATCACTCCAGAAGAGGGAGGTACACAATGCTCTAGTAGTCAGTATGTAGAGCGAGGGTGGGGTGATGCAGAGCAGGCAGAGATGACGCCTCTTGCAGGGGACAGCGTTTCTTGGCCAGTTGGGAGTCTGCAGCTCGTGGTTGATTTCATGCTGCAGTGCCTGAGAAACGACCGCCGCATCGCCCACATTCTCACCACGTCTGATTATTGGGTGTACACCCTCCTAGACCCTCGCTACCGGGACAACTTACAAAGCCTCATAACACTGTTGAATCGGGAGCGTAAAATGCGGGAGTACCAAGACCCACTGGTGCATTCCATCATGTTCTCCATTCCAGCCGAGAGCACTGCTGCTAGTGCTTTACAAAGCAGCTCTGTGCGTCGAGGCAGTGGAGGAAGCTCTGCACCAAAAAGGAGCAGAAGCAGCGCCTCTGCACAGGGCAAGACCAGTATGGCCCAAATGTGGCGAAGTTTTGTGTCCCCGCCACAAATGTCTACACCACCACAGATGGCTCCAGTCAGCAGGAAGCAACGTTTCCGTCAGATGGTGACAGACTACATGTCTTTCCCTCTGTGTACTCCCAGACGGCTCTTCCCCCTTCAAGTTTTGGGTCTCTAAGCTGGATACATGGCCAGTAGTGTTGAGCTATACGATATCGCAAGTATCGGGTATCGGCCGATATTAGCTCTATCGGCCTTTCGATACTTTGTTTCGATATTTTCGTCTTATCGGATACCGGAATCGGAAGTTCCCATAATTCTTTGCGAGGCAATGAGATTTTAGTCAGCCAATGAGGAATCCTAAGAAGTGTGGGCACATCCTGTACTGCTGCGGTCATGTTAACTAATGGCATGGCTGTGATTGGATGCTTAAATTATGTCAGAATGCACTATAAAAGGCGCCGCCGCCATTTTAGCGTCACTGTGCTGTGAATTCAGTAAGGACAGAATGCTGCTGTGCTGACTCTGAGGGACAGTTAGAGATTGCGATTTAGTGTACTGTGCTGTAGGCAGGCTAGCACCAACCGCTGTGTAAAGCTTCCTTTTGCCTGCAGTGTTGTTTTAACAGCTCTGCAAGGTGTGTGTGAGTGCAGGTGACGCTGCAGTTTGCTCTGCATGCAACGCTGTCTGTAGGCATCTGCACGTGTCACTCACAGACTCTTTTTTTTTTCTTCAGTGTAATTCTTGCAGCTCCATGCAATTTAACTATTAGTGTGACGCGCTTCCATCCGTATCCAATACATTGGTTGCAAACACTATAGAAGTAGACAAAGGAGTAGCCTTTCACAGATTGTGAACAGTTGTGTTTCAGTGTTCACTTCAGTCTGTGTTTTTTATTTTTTGAGTGCACATCACGCTCCAGTTACTTGTTCAAGCACTGCTGCTTGTACTCTGCTGAGCGTGTCTCAGTGCCTCATCCTTTTCATTTATCTCCAATTGGTTCTGCTCCATTCCATTTAAAATATAATCTATTAGTGTGACGCGCTTCCATCCGTATCCAATACATTGGTTGCAAACACTATAGAAGTAGACAAAGGAGTAGCCTTTCACAGATTGTGAACAGTTGTGTTTCAGTGTTCACTTCAGTCTGTGTTTTTTATTTTTTGAGTGCACATCACGCTCCAGTTACTTGTTCAAGCACTGCTGCTTGTACTCTGCTGAGCGTGTCTCAGTGCCTCATCCTTTTCATTTATCTCCAATTGGTTCTGCTCCATTCCATTTAAAATATAATCTATTAGTGTGACGCACTTCCATCCGTATACAATACATTGGTTGCAAACACTATAGAAGTAGACAAAGGAGTAGCCTTTCACAGATTGTGAACAGTTGTGTTTCAGTGTTCACTTCAGTCTCTGCGTAATAACCACACTTAGGCCTTATAACTTTTCTGACTTTCTTTATCAATCTACCAAGATGAAGAAGTCAGTGAGTAAGGCACGTGGTCGTGGCCGTGGAGTTTCAGCAGGGAGAGGACATGGGGATTCTGTGGCTGCTACCGCCCTCAGTGACACAGCATCCACCAGTTTCCCCGTGAGCGTTCCTTTATGCGCACTTTGGTAGGAGCTCGGCGTGCCCCCCTGCTGCGGGAAGAACAAATTGAAGCCGTTGTTGGTTGGATGGCAGCCAATGCATCGACTTCAATTCCTTCCACCTCCTCTCAGGAACACAACACTGTTGAGCAACCATCTGTCTGTTCACCGCCTGTCAAATTGCCCAGGCAGTCAGAAAGTTCTGTACAGGAGCCAGCTGAGTCTCTGCTTCTGTTCTCAGAATCTGTTGGCTCGCAAACATGGGCACAGGCAAGCAGCATTCTGCAATTTGAAGAAGAGGGAGTATGCAGTGATGCGCAACAGCTGTGTCTCTCTCAATCTGAAGAGGCGGGTGAGCCAGTGCCGATGGACAGCACACCGCAGAACGCATCTTATGATGATGATGAGACTCAGGTGCCAGGTTTTGTGGAGCATGGTGCTGCCCAGACCATCCAACAGCAGCAGGTGTTGGAAGAGGGTAGTGGAGATGATGAAGTCCGAGACCCAACATGGCGTGAGCAACAGGAAGGTGGTGGGAGCAGCTCTGAGGAAGAGATTGTCCCAACGGTACAAAAAGGAGGGAGAGGTAGGCTGCAGACTCGCTTGCCTGTAGCCTCCAGTTTGGCACCTGTTGGGAGCAGTTCTCTTAGAAATGTCAAAATTGGCGCTCCCATGACTTGCACTGCGTGGTCCTTTTTTGACAGACTTGTAGATGATATTTGCTATGTTCAATGCAAGCTGTGTAAGCAAAAAGTTAAAAGAGGTAAAAATATCAGTAACCTGAATACCACAAATATGTGGAAACATGTACGGACAAAGCACGTAGCTGAGTTACAAAGACACACTGGAGATGTAGGCCAACCTACAGCAGCACCTACATCTTTAGGTCGTGTTCGAGCCTCTACCTCCAGCTCACACACACCTGGTTCGGCTTCCTCACAGGATCTCCATGGAAGAACCTCGGTCACTGTTGTCCATAGACAAACTGTTATTCCACCCACAGCAGCAAGTTCACAGTCATCGTCACACTCCCAGAACAAAAAACAGCCATCGGTAACACAGGCATGGGATAAAAGACGGCCATACTCGGCAAACCATCCACGAGCACAGGCTCTGAATGCTGGCCTTGCAAAACTCCTGTCCCTTGAAATGCTGTCATTCAGGCCGGTGGAGACTGACAGTTTCAGGAACTTTATGGCATTGACAGTCCCACAATATAATGTGCCAAGCCGATTTTATTTCAGCAGGCAAGCTGTCCCTGCTCTGCAAAAACATGTCGAGGGAAACATTAAACATGCGCTACTAAACGCCATCAGTAGCAGGGTCCACCTGACCACCGATGCGTGGACCAGTACCCATGGCCAGGGACGATACCTTTCCCTCACTGCCCATTGGGTCAATGTTGTGGAGCCGGGTACAGATCTTGCCAGTGGCGCTGTACGTGTTCTGCCAACTCCAAGGATTGCAGGAATCCAGTCTGTACACATTGATTCCTCCTCCTACTCCAGTTCCTCAGAATCATCGCTGCACGAGCCGTCACGGTATACCTCCACATGGACCCGTGAACGCTTACCTGTTGCGACCAATATGAGCACAGCCGTGGCCAAACATCAACAGGCTGTCCTGAAATTAATTTCCATGGGGAATCGAAGCCACACAGCGCAGGAGCTCTGGGATGCCATCCAGCAGGAGAGCGACGTGTGGTTTTTGTCAGCTAATCTCCAGCCAGGCTTGGTAGTGTGTGACAATGGCCGAAATCTGGTGGCAGCTCTGGGCCTAGGCAACCTCACTCACATACCATGTCTGGCACATGTGCTCAACTTGGTCGTGCAGAGTTTTTTGAGGGACTATCCGGATCTTGATGCACTGCTGCACAAGGTCCGCCTAGAGTGCGCTCACTTGCGACGTTCCAGCATGGCCAGATCGCGCATTGCAGCTCTGCAAGTCAGATTTCGCCTTCCTGAACATCGCATCATATGTGACGTACCCACCAGGTGGAATTCCACGTTACATATGTTGGAGCGGTTGTGTGAGCAGCAGCCAGCAGTAATGGAGTATCAGCTGCAACAGGCGCAATCAACTTGCAATTTGCGCCGTCACACTTCACCACTACTGAGTGGGCCTCTATGAAGGACATCTGCGACGTTTTGCGTGCGTTTGATGTCTCAACGCGGATGGCGAGTGCAGATGATGCACTAGTCAGCATGACTGTCCCCCTTATCTGCCTGCTTCAGAAACCACTGAAAGCACTAAAGGAAGAGGTTTTGGAAGAGGTGGAGGATGAGGAGTAACAAATTCAATTACCTTCAGGACAGTCAGCGCAATGTGGTTCCTCACAAAGGGCTGGGCAGGGCTCACTTTGTGAGGAGGATGAGGAGGAGGAGGAGTCAATGGAGGAGGAAGAAATCCCTACAGAGGGAGGTACACAACGCTGTAGTCAGTATGTAGAGCGAGGGTGGGGTGATGCAGAGGAGACAGAGATGACGCCTCTTCCAGAGGACAGCCTTTGTTGGCCAGTTGGGAGTCTGCAGCACATGGTTGATTTCATGCTTCAGTGCCTGAGAAACGACCGCCGCATCGCCCACATTCTCAGCACGTCAGATTATTGGGTGTACACCCTCCTAGACCCTCGCTACCGGGACAACTTACAAACCCTCATCACACCGGTGAACCGGGACCGTAAAATGCAGGAGTACCAAGACACACTGGTGCAATCCATACTGTTGTACATTCCAGCCGAGAGAGCTGCTGCTGCTGCTGCTGCTACTACTTTACAAAGCAGCTCTGTGCGTCGAGGCAGTGTAGACACCTCTACAACAAGAGGGAGCAGAAGCAGCGCCTCTGCACAGGGCAAGAACTGTATGTTACAAATGTGGCAAAGTTTTGTTACAGCGCCAGCAAGGTCTACACCATCCGAGACGGCTCCAGTCACCAGGAAGAAACGTTTCCGTAAGATGGTGACAGACTACTTGGCTTTCCCTCTAAGTGTACTCCCAGATGCCTCTTCCCCTTTCAAATTTTGGGTCTCTAAGTTGGATACATGGCCAGAGCTTAGCCAGTATGCATTGGAGGTGCTGGCTTGCCCTGCTGCCAGTGTATTATCTGAGCGTGTCTTTAGTGCTGCAGGTGGTGTAGTAACAGACCGTCGCATGCGACTATCCTCAGACAATGTAGACCGGCTTACTTTTCTGAAAATGAACAAGGCATGGATCTCACCTGAATTTGCCTGTCCGTTTTCAGATTAAATAACTGTTTGGCAACGTTTTCCATGTCTCCTGTTATGTTCATCTTTCTACCACCTGAACTCTACTCCCTGGGCTACAACACCGCCATTTGTTGCTCGAAAGTAATTGGCAGGGGTACTGACTCCTGGCCAGCCTGGTTACAGCACGACAGCTGTTTCCTGGCAGTGTGAACGTCAATTATCCTCCAATAAGTTGTGCTGTCGTGTTGCATTCGGGTTAGCCGACTCTATGGTGCCTGCAGTTTAGGTGATTCCTATGTGTGCTGTGGGATATGTAAATAAAGGCGGTTTCCATTGTGACAATAGGACAAGCACCCACTGTAGGACTGTGTGATTCGGTAACTGCGGACGGCTTGCGTCCTGTCAACTTACATTTTCATGGTGCGTTCTTCTACCCGTCCGGGTCCAGTACCGTCAAGTGGTTCTCCCCAGTGCCTTTGGCCTAGGTGCCTCCATCTCCGTATCCGAGTTCCACCAACGTCTGCTGGTCCTTGGTAGTGCTTTGGAGCACAGGTACCTCCTGCTTAGTAACCGTGTCACAGTAACGTCAGCTGGTACTCGGTTGTGACATTGCCTCTTTTCCTTCTGCTACCCGTCCGGGGTCCAGTACCGTCAAGTGGTTCTCCCCAGTGCCTTTGGCCTAGGTGCCTCCATCTCCGTATCCGAGTTCCACCAACGTCTGCTGGTCCTTGGTAGTGCTTTGGAGCACAGGTACCTCCTGCTTAGTAACCGTGTCACAGTAACGTCATCTGGTACTCGGTTGTGACATTGCCTCTTTTCCTTCTGCTACCCGTCCGGGGTCCAGTACCGTCAACTGGTTCTCCCCAGTGCCTTTGGCCTAGGTGACTCCATCTCCGTATCCGAGTTCCAGCAACGTCTGCTGGTCCTTGGTAGTGCTTTGGAGCACAGGTACCTCCTGCTTAGTAACCGTGTCACAGTAACGTCAGCTGGTACTCGGTTGTGACATTGCCTCTTTTCCTTCTGCTACCCGTCCGGGGTCCAGTACCGTCAAGTGGTTCTCCCCAGTGCCTTTGGCCTAGGTGCCTCCATCTCCGTATCCGAGTTCCACCAACGTCTGCTGGTCCTTGGTAGTGCTTTGGAGCACAGGTACCTCCTGCTTAGTAACCGTGTCACAGTAACGTCAGCTGGTACTCGGTTGTGACATTGCCTCTTTTCCTTCTGCTACCCGTCCGGGTTCTAGCACAGTCAGCTGGTCCTCATTACTTCCATTGTCTCTTGCTCCATCTGATACCCGTCAGGGTTCCAGTAACGTCAGCTGTTTCTCGGAAATTAGACGACCTTAAAGACCACCCAGAAGAAGATGACGACAACAAGGACGACGAGCATGAAGCCAACCAGCCTGAACACCATCACAAAGAAAAAATAAAAGATTACCCAGAAGAAGATCACCAACAGGACAAAGAAGGTTAAGACAAACTACAAGATACAGAACAAGAGACAGAAGAACAATAAGCAGAAGATCAAAAAGCAGAAGAAAATGAAGTATAAGACCAAAATGAAGAGCAAAATATATGCTCTAAATTCTAAGCAGAAGAAGACTAAGCAGTGTATGGGGGTGAGTCCGTTCCTCCTCGTGGTGCCCCTGGAAAATGCCTGCTGCTGCTGCAGGCTAAACTGAACACGGACAAATACTGTTGTAATTTAAATCTTTTGTGACAGCAAGAACGGAAGGATGAACAATTCATACTTTTACAGATTACAAGTACAGGAATCTCTGTCACAAATAAGAATATGATGAAGAAGATGAAGAGGACGAAGATGAAGAATTTGAATATAAAGAAGATTAATTAGTTTAATAATAACAATATGAGTAATGTAAACAAAAACATGAATAGCAAGAAGTTTAAGAAGAAGATTAAGAAGGTGAAGATGAAGAATAATTTGATGAGAAAGATGATGCTGCTGCTGAAGATTATGAAGGAGAAAGTGTGGCACTGGCAAAAGTTAAAAAGGTGAAGAGCATGGAAGTTGTGAAACATACATATTTGGCAAAATAGAAAAAAGGTTAACAACATTGTCAATTTGTTAGTCAATCCAAACGTATTTCCAAAAAAAAATATATTAATGCTATTCCAATGCATTGGGTTAAACATGTATGCCTTTATTGTCTCCTCAACCTCCCCCAATACATTCTACATTAGTCTTTGTTGTTTTCCTTCATGTACAATTAACCAACAAGCCAAGAATGGTTTTTTTTAATGTCGATATTTGGTTCCCATAGACTTACATTGGACTTCCGGTATCGGAATCGGATATCGACGATATTTAGTGATATCGGCGATACCATTCCGATACGATATTTTTAGATATCGAGCAGTATCGCTCAACACTAATGGCCAGAGCTTAGCCAGTATGCATTGGAGGTGCTGACCTGCCCTGCTGCTAGTGTATTATCGGATTGCGTCTTTAGTGCCGCAGGTGGTGTACTAACAGACCGTCGCATGCGACTATCCTCCGATAATGTTGACCGGCTTACTTTTCTGAAAATGAGCAAGGCATGGATCTCGCCCGAATTTGCCTGTTCGGTTTCCGATTAAATAATTGGTTGGCAACAGTATCCATGTCTCCTGTTCTGTTCTTGTTTCTACCACCTGAACTGTACTCCCTGGGCTCCAACACTGCCAGTTACTACTCAGAAGTGCCGTCTGCACAGAGAAAAACACAAGCTCCTGTGTTAGTGGGGTTCAGTAACGCCAGCTGTTCCCCTGCTGTGTGTCCGGCAATAAGTCTCCTGCTCCCTCCACATGCACACAACATCAGATGTCTAACTTGCTCCACATAGGGATGAGCCTACACCCTGATTGGTATGCACCAAACAAGAAAAACGGCAGCTTTCCAACCATAAAATGATGAATTGTAGTCATAAATATGTAAAAATAGACATTTTAAATATAAGCGCATATATGCATATGGCGATTACAAATGCAACCAAAAAAGCCTACATAGGGTATAGGGGTTGAAATGAATGCATACACGTACATTTCATAATCCATTATTGCTGCCTAAGGAACGGTATGTACACCTGTAATATAGTGCAGACAATGGATGTAGGACTAGTCATCATCATCATTACTTATATATGTGACAGTAAAAAATACACTGATTGAGGACAACTCTTAGTTCACACCCCATATATGAAAGGTCCAGCATCTAATCCTGATAATAAGGCGCAATAATCATGCATAACCTATAAAAAGTGCATCGTGCATAGTGAAAATAGCAATGTATACCTGCAAGTGCAGGTGAAACAAAGCCAACGGATAGAAAAGGTTTATGCTATCTAGGTGTCACGACGTATAACAGATATATTCTATGATAGTAACATATATCTAATGTGACAACATTCTATATTTCATATAATAGAAAATATCAACATGTATACATAGTATCTGCCAGCAATGTCTTACCTGACATAATATCCTATGTATTGTGGGTCTATACTGTGTACGTGTCACGCTGTCTCAGGATAGAGGTGGACCGGGGTCTATGCTGACCCTGAACTGGGGTCCTGACTAGTCCCTCTACCTGGAGGTACTGTTAATGGTACAGAGGTCCAGGCCGCCAGCGTAACCCTGTCTCCTGTAGATCCCTGACCACTGTAATCTAGTCCTGAGAAGGACCCTGATTACCACCACAGGGAATGGGCAGGTCACAGCTTACACACAGTCTAAGACAAACGAGACAGACAAGGGGTAAAGAAAACACTGCCTTGCATACAAAACTTCCACTACAGAGGAACACAAAAGGTTAAGGAGATAAACAATAAGCGAGGAGAGGAAAAACCACAACAGGCACTCTTAGCTTAAGTCTTCTCAGAAACGATCCGCTCTGCTGGTCTGAATGAATGCTTTCACCGACAACTTCCCCAGCAGACCAGCAGGTATATGAAGGAAGCTAATTAACAAAACATCAATCGCAGCTGGGCGAGGCTGGTCAGTCCAGCACCGAGAGCGAAAGAATTAACTCCCTCAGTGCCGAAAAACACCCAGCACCAGAAACTCAGCTATGCGAAGTCATAGTGTGCAATCGCGACGATCTTCGCCGCGACACACCCGTGACAGTACCCCCCCTTCTTCGAGGGGCCTCTGGACCCTCAGGGCCTGGTCTATCTGGGTGAGTAGTGTGGAAGGCCCGAACCAATCGGTCTGCGTTAATATCCGACGCAGAAACCCACATCCTCTCCTCAGGACCATACCCCCTCCAATGAACAAGGTACTGAAGGGACCGGCGATTCAGACGTGAGTCAATGATCTTCGATACCTGAAACTCCAAATTACCATTGACCACCACAGGAGGAGGAGGTAGAGGTGACGGTATAACTGGTGCCACGTACCTCTTAAGCAACGATTTGTGGAACACATTGTGGATTTTAAACGTAGGAGGGAGGTCAAGACGGAAAGCCACCGGATTAATTATTGAACTGATCCTGTATGGCCCGATGAATCTGGGACCGAGTTTCCAGGAGGGAACCTTAAGTTTTATATTCTTGGTAGACAACCATACCAGATCGTTCACACTTAGGTCCGGACCAGACACTCTCCTCCTATCAGCCATACGTTTGTATCGGTTCCCCATAGTGCTCAGATTATTAAGCACTCCTCTCCACACTGAAGCAAGTGACGATGAAAATCGTTCCTCCTCAGGAACCCCAGAAGAGCCTCCCCCATTGAAAGTACAAAACTTGGGGTGAAAACCATATGCCCCAAAAAACGGGGACTTACCAGTGGACTCGCTCTGCCTATTGTTAAGAGCGAACTCTGCCAGAGGCAAGAAAGAAGACCAGTCCTCTTGGTTCTCTGAGACAAAACACCGGAGATATGTCTCTAAGCTCTGATTCAGACGCTCTGTCTGACCATTGGTCTGCGGATGAAAAGCCGAAGAAAATGACAACTGCATCCCCCGACGAGAACAAAATGCCTTCCAGAATTTGGACACAAACTGAGACCCCCGATCCGACACCACATCGGAAGGCAACCCGTGAAGTCTCACAATCTCCCCAATGAACACCTGCGCCAGAGTTTTAGCATTAGGAAGAGCAGGAAGAGCAATAAAATGTGCCATTTTGCTGAACCTGTCAACTACAACTAGTATGACAGTTTTACCTGAAGACGGAGGGAGGTCCGTAATGAAGTCCATAGACAGATGGGTCCATGGACGCTCCGGGATTTTCAACGGTAAAAGGGCCCCAGACGGACGGGTATGTGGGGTCTTAGAGCGCGCACATACCCCACAGGACGCGACAAAAGTTACCACCTCTTTATTTAAGTTAGGCCACCAAAACCGGCGAGAAAGGAGATCTACAGTTGCTTTACTCCCTGGGTGTCCTGCCAAAGCAGAATTATGATGTGCCTCGATAACCTTTTGTCTTAACTGATCTGGAACAAACAGTTTCCCTGGAGGTCCTACAGGGGCGTCCCCCTGAGCCTCCAATACCTCCTCCTCAAGCTCAGAGCATACAGCCGACACCACAACTCCCTCCTGAAGAATAGGAACCAGGTCATCCGTCTTCCCGGCCCCCGGGAAACTATGAGATAAGGCATCAGCCTTTACATTTTTTGACCCAGGACGATATGTGACGACAAAATTAAACCTGGTAAAAAACAACGACCATCTAGCTTGTCTGGAATTCAGATGTTTTGCAGACTCTAAATACAGCAGGTTCTTGTGATCAGTAATGACGGTGACCGGGTGGACTGCCCCCTCCAAAAAGTGACGCCACTCTTCAAAAGCCAACTTAATGGCCAAGAGTTCCCTATTGCCGACATCATAATTCCTCTCGGCGGACGACAATTTTTTAGAGAAGAAAGCGCACGGATGCCATTTACCAGGGGACGGACCTTGAGATAATACCGCACCCACTCCTACGTCAGATGCGTCTACCTCCACAATGAACGGTTGTGATGCATCAGGTTGGATGAGTAGGGGTGCTGAAGCAAAACATTTTTTCAAGGAGGAAAATGCTTGACAAGCTTTGTCAGACCACCTAGAAAAATCCGTCCCTTTTTTTGTCATGTCAGTGAGAGGTTTGACAACGGATGAGAAATTACGAATAAATTTCCGGTAGTAGTTAGCAAACCCCAGGAAACGCTGCAGTGCTTTAAGATCCTCTGGCCGATCCCATTCAAGCACAGCCTTCACTTTCCCAGGGTCGATACGGAAACCGGAAGCTGACACCAGGAATCCTAAAAACTGAAGTTCTTGTACGGCGAATACACACTTCTCCCATTTGGCGTACAGTTTATTGTCTCGCAAGATCTGCAACACCTGTCTCACATGCTCCTGATGAGACACAAGATCCGGCGAGTAAATTAAGATGTCATCTAGATAAATGACAACAAACTGTCCCACTAGGTGGCGAAAGATGTAATTAACAAAATGTTGAAACACCGCCGGGGCAGTAGTCAGACCGAAAGGCATGACAAGGTTCTCATAATGTCCCTCCGGAGTGTTAAACGCCGTCTTCCACTCATCCCCCTCCTTTATCCTAATCAGATTATACGCCCCCTGAGATCCAACTTAGAGAACCATTTGGCGCCCACAATCTGATTGAAGAGATCAGGAATAAGTGGGAGCGGATACGGATCTCGGACCGTAATCCGATTAAGCTCACGGAAATCCAGGCAAGGGCGTAGGCCTCCATCTTTTTTCTTCACAAAGAAGAACCCCGCGGCCACTGGGAAGATGAAGGTCTAATATGCCCCTTGGCCAAACTTTCCGAAATATAATCCTTCATAGCTTGCCTCTCAGGACCAGAAAGGTTATATAACCTAGATTTTGGTAACTTAGCATCAGGAAGCAATTTTATAGCACAGTCATACGCGCGATGAGGAGGTAATTCTTGACACCCTTCCTCTGAAAACACATCCTCAAAGTCCTCCAGAAAAGGAGGTAAGGTTCTAGGCACGACCGCACCGATGACCGTGTTCATGCAGTTACTATTGCAAAATTCACCCCACTGGCTTATCTCTCTGGATTGCCAATTAATAACTGGGTTATGTTTAGTTAACCAAGGAAGTCCCAACACAATAGGAGTGGGAAGGCCCTCCAACACATAACAAGACAATAGTTCTGTATGTATTGCCCCCACTCGAAGGTCTATGTTATGCACGGCTTGCACAAAGCTACCTTGACCGAGAGGCCTGGCGTCAATAGAGAATATAGGGATAGGTTTGGCCAATACACTCAGTTGCATACCTTGCACCTGGGCAAACCGAGCGTCCACCAGATTAGCCGCAGCCCCACTATCCAGAAGAACAGAAATCCTCTCAGTTCTCGTACCTACCACCACCTCCGCTGGTACGAGAAACTGAGACGGACTTGGGGACGAAATACATACTCCCAGATTGTCGTCCACCACACAACCTGGGATCAACAGTTTTCCGGCGACTCCTTGCTCAGCAAAGTACGGGATGGACACCCCCCAACAAAATGTCCCTTTCTCCCGCAGAAGTAACACTTTCCTGTCTTGCGGCGCACCGCCGATCCCCTCCCTCGAAACGATGTCCCTCCTAACTGCATAGGCTCCTCAGAACAAACCAGGGGAACCTCAATATAAGGGACTATAGTAGAAGGTGGAGTCATCACAGGGGGCGGAGTTACCTCGCACCTCTCCCGAATCCGTCTATCAATGCGAATAGCAAGGGCCATAGCGGCCTCCAGTGACGGGGGAGAATCATACTGAGCCAACACATCTTTTAATTTGTCAGATAATCCTTGACAAAACTGGCTCCTAAGAGCTGGGTCATTCCACTGAGTACCTGTGGCCCATCTACGGAACTCAGAAGAAAATTCCTCCGCCGGACGATCTCCCTGCTGTATCTTACGTAACTTCATTTCAGCAAGGGAGACCCGATCCGGGTCATCATATACCAGACCCAGGGCTGTAAAAAATCGATCTACTGACTGGAGAGCCGGGGAGTCCGGAGGAAGAGAGAATGCCCAGGATTGAGGGTCCCCTTGTAAGAGCGAGATGACAATTCCCACCCTCTGATCTTCACTCCCGAAGACCGAGGCCGTAGCCGAATATATAATTTACATGCCTCCCGGAAGGTAAAAAATTTGTCCCGCCCACCAGTGAACCTGTCCGGGAGAGCTACTTTAGGTTCAGATCTGGTTTGCTCCCGGTGGTACAAAACCTTGGACTTAACGTCCGTCAGCTCCATGGACAAACTCTGCAACTGCTGAGCTAACTGGGCTACTGGATCCATGGTAGCTGGGGAGAATCTTTTAGTGTGGTCGGTGAAAATGTCACGACGTATAACAGATATATTCTATGATAGTAACATATATCTAATGTGACAACATTCTATATTTCATATAATAGAAAATATCAACATGTATACATAGTATCTGCCAGCAATGTCTTACCTGACATAATATCCTATGTATTGTGGGTCTATACTGTGTACGTGTCACGCTGTCTCAGGATAGAGGTGGACCGGGGTCTATGCTGACCCTGAACTGGGGTCCTGACTAGTCCCTCTACCTGGAGGTACTGTTAATGGTACAGAGGTCCAGGCCGCCAGCGTAACCCTGTCTCCTGTAGATCCCTGACCACTGTAATCTAGTCCTGAGAAGGACCCTGATTACCACCACAGGGAATGGGCAGGTCACAGCTTACACACAGTCTAAGACAAACGAGACAGACAAGGGGTAAAGAAAACACTGCCTTGCATACAAAACTTCCACTACAGAGGAACACAAAAGGTTAAGGAGATAAACAATAAGCGAGGAGAGGAAAAACCACAACAGGCACTCTTAGCTTAAGTCTTCTCAGAAACGATCCGCTCTGCTGGTCTGAATGAATGCTTTCACCGACAACTTCCCCAGCAGACCAGCAGGTATATGAAGGAAGCTAATTAACAAAACATCAATCGCAGCTGGGCGAGGCTGGTCAGTCCAGCACCGAGAGAGAAAGAATTAACTCCCTCAGTGCCGAAAAACACCCAGCACCAGAAACTTAGCTGTGCGAAGTCAGGGTGTGTAATCGCGACGATCTTCGCCGCGACACACTCGTGACACTAGGTATCAGAGTGCATAGCGACTGATTGCGAATGGCGATATAAAACTGTACCTCAATAAAGGCTGCGGCACCCCTCACACGCGTTTCACTTGTAGCTTCTTCAAGAGGGAACGTGCATGTATGGTTGCTCATAGGTGCATGTTTATAGAGGAAATCAGTCATGATGCCGACTTTGTGTCGGCGCTACGCTACCGCTGACGAATGCTGCGCAACGTCACTGCAAGTCAGCGTCATATGACGCACAGCCGCTCCCCTACCCAACGCGTCAGAGCAGGACGGCAGTCTGTGCGGCAAAACCGACGCGCAAGCATACATGCACTTCCCCTCTTCAACAAGCTACAAGCGAAATGCGAGTGAGTGGTGCCGCAGCCTTTATTGAGGTAGAGTATTATATCGCCATTCGCCATCAGTGGCTATGCACTCTGATTAGTGTTGAGCGATACTGCTCGATATCGAAAAATATCGGATCGGAATGGTATAACCGATATCACTAAATATCGCCGATATCCGATTCCGATAGCGGAAGTCCCATGTAAGTCTATGGGAACAAAATATCGCAACAAAAAAAACCCTTTCTTTCGTTGTAAACACAAAATATACACACATAGAATACATATAATATATATATATATATATACATGTCATTGTGACATATATATATAAACATATATTTATAGTTTATACACTTCTACATAGTAAAATAGACTCTGTGCTTGAGTATTGCTAAAATCATCAGAGAATGTATTTGCCATTTTTCCGCCATATCTGCGTCACGACGAGGCACTGGTGAAGAAGAAGGGCGTGCTCTTCGTGGGTGTACACTCAATCAGTGGCGTGAAAACGATGGCCGACCAGTGTAAATGTTACTGCAATGTAAGATCGTGCCCCACAGCTCTGGAGTTCCGCCTCCTCATCCTCCTCAGTGTGCGGAAACTAACACGAAGGTCCCGCCTCCCTACAAAAGAGGGGCCCTCTCCAGATGCTAATGACACATGTGACTTGGCAGAGATGGCTAATGGACACGAGCAGAAGTGTGAAGGGATGGAGCAGTCAGAGCTCTCCCCCCACGGAAGCGACCCGATCGCCACGGAATCACCGTTGGGCACCCGGCCTGTAAACCCTCCTACGCTGCAAGAAGCGGAGGATACCCTGAGAGGCCTGGCCAGGCACCGGGAGGAGGTCGCCAGGATGGAAGCGAGCTGGCGTGCCCTAAAAATAAACTTGGAGCAGCGCCAATCCCTCTTACCTGAAGTATCTGTACCGGAAGGTGAGGCACCCGTTCTAGTAGAGGAGCCCTTGCAATGTGATCCGGTTGACGTTGTCGCAGTGGAGGCACCCGTTCCTGCAAAAACCGCAGCACCGTCAGCACCCCAGATCCCGCTGTCTGCCCCCGTCGCTGAGACAGAAGAAGCGACACCCGTCCTCATGGAGGAGGCCGAGCAGGCACCAGAGGTCTACCTGTCTGTACCGGAGCCCCGACTGTCATCTGATTTAGAGCTGTCTGCTTCCTCCACAGGGGAGCGCCGCCAGGACTGGGGGGCGCCAGGAGAGCTGCCGCAAACCGGACATCGCAAGCTGCAGTGGAGTGGTGGAGACATGGAGCTGCTGGTGGAGAATTTCAACCGGCGTCAGGAGGAAGAGTGGAGACGTTGGGAGCGGGAAGCAGAGCGACAAAGGGAGCAGCGAGAAACCCAAAAACTTCGCCAACGTCAGGTGGAGAAGGACCGGGCAAATAAGGACCGGATGAGAAAGGATAAAGGAACCCTGTGTGAGCCGCGGCGTAAGGGTGCAGTACGGAGCTTTAAATTGAAAGGTGGTTGGGGCTTCATCCAGGAGCCTGGACTTTATTTAGAAGTTTTGTGAACCGGCGGGACGTGGAGGCTCACCTCCCAGAAGGACACCCGGGGAGGGACCTGTTGCCAGGAGACTTGGTGACTTACACCCGACACTGGGGTTACAATGGGTGGTACGCCCTAAATGTTACCAGGTGCGACCCCTACTCCCCAGAGTGTCAGGAACCTGTGAGACCCTCGGAGCCTTCAGCCTCCCACATCCAGGCCTCTGCAAAAGTGCCCACCCCACGCCGTAAATCTCCACAGCCTCCCTCAGTGGTCTCCTCAGCAGCCCCAGCTATGGACATGATAACTATAGCTGGCCCGTACCCGGCGCCTGTTAGGCCCCCTGGGGTTCGTTCAGTCCGGGACATAGGGTTCCAGACCCGGAGGGAGATGAAAGAGGTGGCCACACAGACCCAGATAGCGGGTCACGACTTGACTGTACAGGCCACACGACGTCATCAGGTCCTGGTGGTCCTTGGTGCCTCGGATGTTTGGCAAGCATCAGAAGAGTACCATGTGGTACCTGGAACACCCCGGCCAAAGAAGTATAAATAACCCGGACAGGGTCCCTGTATGTAAATAGTTAAATTGTTGATAAATAGTTAAATTGTTGATGTACCTTGACGGGTGAATGTTCATAAAAAAGTTTTTTAATTTAATAAAAAAAAACAAAACACATTTTTCATTACTTTTATTACAGTCTCATCCTGCGACGCCATCGATCTCCTGTAAAAAAATGAAAAAAAAAAAAAAAAGTATACCACCTGACCGACGCAGTCCATAGTAACGAGTGTCCCACGACGATCCAGCTCTGCTACATCAGAATGACAGGCAGAGCCTGTCATCCCGGCGCAGCACAGCTGATTACCTGCTTCCCCGGCGGTGACGTCATCGGACTGGTTTACGGCCGGGATTACCCTGCAGTCACTGGCTGCAGTTATCGCGAAAAACTGCATGTGACCGCCAGGGAGAAGATAATGGCGGCCTCAAGCAGTCCAGGACGTGACCGCCGGAGATCTTCTGCCAGGTAAGTGCCGCTGACTCCTGACAGACCCGACCGACGGACACTCACAGTGACAGTGACAAATCCGATTCCGGTATTCGATATGACGAAAATATCGGTATTCGGAATCGAAAGGCCGATACAGCTAATATCGGCCGATATCCGATATTTGCAGTATCGTATCGCTCAACACTAACTCTGATACATAGATAGCATATACCTTATCTATCCGTTGGTGTTGTTTCACCTGCACTTGCAGGCATACATAGCAATTTTCACTATGCACGATGCACTTTTTCTAGGTTATGTTTGATCATTGATTATTGCGCCATATTATCAGGATTACATGCTGGACCTTTAATATATGGGGTGTGAAATAACAGTTTTCCTCAATGAGTGTATTTTTTACTGTCACATATAACTTCTAATGATGACGATGACTAGTCCTACGTACATTGTCTGCACTATATTACAGGTGTACATACCGTTCCTTAGGCAGCATTAAAGGATTATGAAATGTACTTGTATGCATTCATTTCAACGCCTATACCCTATGTTGTTTTTTTTGGTTGCATTTGTTGTCGCCATGTGCATATATGCGCTTATATTTTAAATGTCTTTATTTCAATATTTTTGAAGAAAATGCATCATTTTATGGTACTAAAGCTTAAGTTTCTCTTGTTTGGAGTATATACATTTTGAAGTGCCACTGAACAAGGCAACTACTCTATCTGGGATTTCTACACCCTCCTTGCCCCTGGGCTTCAACACCGCCAGTTGCTGCTCAGAAGTGCTGTATGCACAGAGAAAAACACTCGCTCCTGTGTTTGTTGGGTTCAGTAACGCCTTCTGTTCCCCTGCTGTGTGTCCGGCAATAAGTCCTGCTACCTCCAATTTCAAGTTACACTAGAGATTAAACTTGCTCATACTAGGTCTCAGCCTACACCCTCCTTGACCCTTGGCTTCAACACTGCCAGTTGCTGCTCAGAAGTGCTGTATGCACAGAGAAAAACACTTGCTCCTGTGTTTGTGGGACTCAGTAATGCCAGCTGATCCCCAGCTGTGTAGCTGGAAATCTTTCCTGCTCTGTCCACACTCACACAAGTCCAGAATTTAAACATTCTCCAATTTGTCCTTTGCCTCCACTCTGTTTCTACTCTCATCACTGGGCTCCAACAACGCCAGTTGCTGCTCGGAAGTGCCGTCTGCACAGTCAACATATGCTCCTGTGTTATTGGGGTTCAGTAATGTCAGTTGATCCCCAGCTGTGTAGCTGGCAATCTTTCCTGCTCTGTCCATACTCACACAAGACCAGATTTCAAACTTGCTCTAATTTGTCCTCTGCCTCTACTCTGTTTCTACTCTCATCCCTGGGCTCCAACATCGCCAGTTGCTGCTCGGAAGTGCTGTCTGCACAGTCAACACTAGCTCCTGTGTAATTGGGGTTCAGTAAAGTCAGCTGATCCTCAGCTGTGTAGCTGGCAATCTTTTATGCTCTGTCCACACTCACACAAGTCCAGATTTTACACTTGCTCCAATTTGTCCTTTTGCATACACTCTGTTTCTACTCTCATCTCTGGGCTCCAACATCGCCAGTTGCTGCTCGAAAGTGCCGTCTGCACAGTCAACACTGCTCCTGTGTTATTGGGGTTCAGTAATGTCAGCTGATCCCCAGCTGTGTAGCCGGCAATGTCTCCTTCTCTGTCCACACTCACACAAGTCCAGATTTTAAATTTGCTCCAATTTGTCCTGTGCCTCCACTCTGTTTCTACTCTCATCCCTGGGCTCCAACATCGCCAGTTGCTGCTCGGAAGTGCCGTCTGCACAGTCAAATTATGCTCCTGTGTTATTGGGGTTCAGTAAAGTCAGTTGATCCCCAGCCTTGTAGCTGGCAATCTTTCCTGCTCTGTCCACACTCACACAAGTCCAGATTTTAAACTTGCTCCAATTTGTCCTTTGCCTCCACTCTGTTTCTACTCTCATCCCTGGGCTCCAACATCGCCAGTTGCTGCTCGGAAGTGCTGTCTGCACAGTCAACACTAGCTCCTGTGTTATTGGGGTTCAGTAAAGTCAGCTGATCCCCAGCTGTGTAGCTGGCAATATTTCCTGCTCTGTCCACACTCACACAAGTCCAGATTTTAAACTTGCTCCAATTTGTCCTTTGCCTCCACTTTGTTTCTACTCTCATCCCTGGGCTTCAACATCGCCAGTTGCTGCTCGGAAGTGTCGTCTGCACAGTCAACACTAGCTCCTGTGTTATCGGGGTTCAGTAATGTCAGCTGATCCCCTCCTGTGTGTCCGGCAGTAAGTCCTGCTAACTCCAATTTCAAGTTACATCAGATTCGAAAGTTGCTCACATTACGCCTCAGCCTACACCCTGACTGAACCTGGGCTCCAACACCGCCAGTTGCTGCTCAGAAGTGCTGTATGCAGAGAAAAACACTCGCTCCTGTGTTTGTTGGGTTCAGTAACGCCTTCTGTTCCCCTGCTGTGTGTCCAGCAATAAGTCCTGCTACCTCCAATTTCAAGTTACACCAGAGATTAAACTTGCTCATACTAGGCCTCAGCCTACACCCTCCTTGACTCTGGGCTTCAACACCGCCAGTTACTGCTCAGAAGTGCTGTATGCAAAGAGAAAAACACTCGCTCCTGTGTTTGTGGGGTTCAGTAATGCCAGCTGATCCCAGCTGTGTAGCTGGCAATCTCTCCTGCTCTGTCCACACTCACACAAGTCCAGATTTTAGACTTGCTCCAATTTATCCTTTGCCTCCACTCTGTTTCTACTCTCATCCCTGGGCTCCAACATCGCCAGTTGCTGCTCAGAAGTGCCGTCTGCACAGTCAACATATGCTCCTGTGTTATTGGGGTTCAGTAATGTCAGCTGATCCCAGCTGTGTAGCCGGCAATGTCTCCTGCTCTGTCCACACTCACACAAGTCCAGATTTTAAACTTGCTCCAATTTGTCCTCTGCCTCCACTCTGTTTCTACCCTCATCCCTGGGCTCCAACATCGCCAGTTGCTGTTCGGAAGTACCGTCTGCACAGTCAACACTAGCTCCTGTGTTATTGGGGTTCAGTAAAGTCAGCTGATCCCCAGCTTTGTAGCTGGCAATCTTTCCTGCTCTATCCACACTCACACAAGTCTAGATTTTAAACTTGCTCCAATTTGTCCTTAGCCTCCACTCTTTTTCTACTCTCATCCCTGGACTCCAACATTGCCAGTTGCTGCTCGGAAGTGCCGTCTGCACAGTCAACACTAGCTCCTGTGTTATTGGGGTTCTGTAAAGTCAGCTGATCCCCAGCTTTGTAGCTGGCAATCTTTCCTGCTCTATCCACACTCACACAAGTCTAGATTTTAAACTTGCTCCAATTTGTCCTTTTCCTCCACTCTGTTTCTACTCTTATACCTGGGCTCCAACATCGCCAGTTGCTGCTCGAAAGTGCCGTCTGCACAGTCAACACTAGCTCCTGTGTTATTGAGGTACAGTAATGCCAGCTGATCCCCAGCTGTGTAGCTGGCAATCTCTCCTGCTCTGTCCACACTCACACAAGTCCAGATTTTTGACTTGCTCCAATGTGTCCTTTGCCTCCACTCTGTTTCTACTCTCATCCCTGGGCTGCAACATCGCCAGTTGCTGCTCGGATGTGCCGTCTGCACAGTCAACATATGCTCCTGTGTTATTGGGGTTCAGTAATGCCAGCTGATCCCCAGCTGTGTAGCTGGC